>CAWUFW010020513.1:0-149228 GCA_963921515.1 Calotriton arnoldi
AACTTGGTCCAGACAGGTATGAGTATTTCAGGAGTATTTATTGTACAAGTTACATGTCCAGATGTTCAGCTCAGGACTAGCCCCACCAGGAGCAGCCAGCATGCTGCTCAGCCCTTCTCCAACTGTAGTCTCTGACCCCCAACATTCCATATTACATCATTCTAGGAGGAACTCACTGGCAGAACATGAACACATTGAAACCAGGATACAACATATCCTCCTTTCTTCCAGAGGAAAACAGAAAAGAACACTGTAACAGAGGAAGAGAAAAAGAGAAAAGCAGAAACAGTATGCAGAAGCTAGATGAACCAAAGAGAGAACCAAAGAGAGACAAGAAGAGCAGTCAGAGAGACAATGGAAATATGAAAACAGATAAACATAATCCAATACCCATCCTTCCTTCTTTTTATAACCAAAGAAAAGAAAGAGTGGAAGGAAGAGCAGTGAGAGAGACAATGGAAATATGAAAAGAAAGAGTGGAAGGAGAAACCATCAATGACAACCACCTGCACACCTACTGGTCGGACAGGTATGCGAGGAAGCAAATCAGAGCATGAGGAAACAAGAAGACAGAAAAGAAGAGAAATACAAATGATTACACATACTTCTCCATCACAAATTGAAGACTGAATCAAAATAGAGAATAGCACTGGGCTATAGTGTTGACGATGAAACATGAAACATAAAAAAAAAACGCCCAGTGTAACGTAAACCAAGCACTATGGAAATGGGACTGGAACCCAAACCATACACCCAATAAGGGTAACAACTCGCTTGTGCAGGGGTAACCTCGAGAGGAGGTAAGACGTTGTGCACTGTTGCCATAAAGAAACACCCACACTGTAAAACGTGCACAATGTAAAGAAGGTAAGAGACAGAGTGAGACACACCTCGAAAGGTCAAATGTTGTGCACTCCGTAGTGGGACAAGACCCACGAGAGTTACCTCGTGAAGAGGTAAAAGCATTGTATACAGTAGCGGTGGGACTGAAACCCACGCTATACTCCTCATGTGGAGATGAAAACAATGTGCATCAAACAATGGGGAAACAACCCAAAGAACGCACTTCGTGTAGAGGTAAGAAGACTGTGCACAGTGGCAATAAGACTAAATCCTATGCAACACACCTCACATGGAGGTAACAACGTTGTGCACTGTGCGAGGGTAAAAATATTGTGCACTGTACAAAAAGGGACGACACCCCATGGAACACACCACGTGTGGAGGTACGAACCTTGTGCACTGGTTAGGTAGCTAAACACTTAGAGTACAGACACCTCGCATGGAGGTAATAACGTTGTGTACTCCGTGACGTGACAGGAACCCTCACGACACCCTATGTAGGGTAAAAGTATAAGAAATAGTGTACAAGCGACCTTGGGTAATGGTCTCTTGTTCTGCATCATAACGTAGAGACTGAAAGGACTGTACACCCTGTGTGGGGTAAAGTACACTAAGGAATCATGTGAAAAGTGCAAATAAAACATAATGTGGTGTAATTGTAACAATAGTCCAACAAAACTCTGGACAAACCATGCATAAGCAATAAACACCACTTAAAACTGAGCAGTTGTGCACCCCACAATACATTATGAAACATTGAAGCGCAGAGTAGACATGGCAAACATAAGAAACAGCATGGCAGGTAACAACATGTCTTTGAAATGGCGCTAGAAACGAGAGAGAGAGACTTCTCTTTAAAAGACACTTGAGGAGATGTTGATGAACCCCAAAGGTTGCGTATCGTGCGAAAAATTATAAAAGTACCTCCATTTTGAAGATTTGCCCCTTCCAGTTTCATAGTAGAATGTGTAAATTCCATGACCACCAAAATAGCTAAACGCATCATAAGTACTTACAATCAAGCGAAGGAGAGTTGAATGATAGTCTACCGCAAGAGTTGTGAAAACAAACTTGAAGTTTAATGAAGCTGTGAATTCCGTCATCCCTCGTAAGTCAATACTGTAGCACGCAGTAAGATAATTATCAAGAAGTAACTGGAATCCACGTCGTCTGGACATGTAACTGAAAAGCAGAGCGTGGTTGGCAGGCACACTGCCGTGCAATCTCGTGTGTAACTTGACCGAGAACTCCAGTCCAAAGATGACGGCACGCAGGGCACGGCAGCACAGGGTGGCTTATGGCGTGTGCGTGCGCCCAACGATCCACCACAGCGAAGCCTGCTCGTCACAGGCACAACAATGGGAGGCCCATCAGGAATGAAGATCTCCAGAGGTATTGAAGGTGAGGGCGCGCGCATAGATAACGCCACACACCTCTGTTTAAACCGCAACGCAGCGGTTGAACTGTCAAAAGTCCAAAATCCTCCCCAAAACAATTTAAAAACTCTGAATGCTCACAAAAGCCCCGGAGCCTCCGATGTAAATGGGAAGGTCACCCATTTTAAAGTGTAGAGTTTCGTTGAAGGCTCAGCATGCATGGTGTAGCAGGCACAAGTAGGTTTCCTTCTGATCCTACACCGATGCGAAAGTCTCGAAGTCTCAGAGGGGTCTAAAAATAACAGACACTGAAATGCCTCACCTCACACATCCTCCAAAGTGTGCCTCTGTATTTCACGGAGCATCCTCGTGTTGGGAAGATCCTCTTCTCTTAAGTAAACTTGTCACACCATGACGATGTTTCCCAAACACGGGGTCGGTTTCCTTGTGGCACTAGTCAAAACAACCATAAACTGCTACCGTGTGAATCAAAAATCGTCCAGTGGTGTGTAACACTGAAGACAGGAACACTTCAAGGCAGTCCAATTACTTTGCTTGTCAAGACGCTGTAGCGACAGTAGGGACTGATTTCTTGAGACGTTGTAGGGACTTCAGCTGCAGTTGAGACAGGAGCTGGCACTGATACGTAGAGGGCAACCTATGTGGGGTCACTGGTGGGGCTGTGGTGCCAGTTAAATGATGAATGTGCGCAGCTGTATGTACAGCGGTTGATTCACCTTGATATGAGGTTCCCAGATACTCCTTCTTGAAAATGGAGGTCTTGAAAGGTACACACGCAGGTTCTTTGAGAAAACTCGTCGCCATAAAAATTGTGGTAACTTGGTCCAGACAGGTATGAGTATTTCAGGAGTATTTATTGTACAAGTTACATGTCCAGATGTTCAGCTCAGGACTAGCCCCACCAGGAACAGCCAGCATGCTGCTCAGCCCTTCTCCAACTGTAGTCTCTGACCCCCAACATTCCATATTACATCATTCTAGGAGGAACTCACTGGCAGAGCATGAACACATTGAAACCAGGATACAACACTCTTCCACATGCTCAGGGGTGCTTCTTGATTCCACCCAGGCCTTCAGTGCCTTTTGGAACTCATCCTTCTTGGAGAGACCGCTCATAGCAACTTTAAATTTCCTGCAGAAGTGCTTCAGCTGTTTCAGAGTGTAACTTTCCAATTTCTCTTCCTCAAAATCAAAATCAACGGATGCGATGGACGCTGTTTTGCTCATGGTTAAACCTAGCAGTTCTTGGCAAAAATAGAAATCCCAGGAAAACATTCTACCAAAAATGTATGTGGTTGCGTTTGGTCTGCACTCACTAGTAGTGTTCACCAATTACTGTATATGAGTCGCAAATGCAAGTCCAGAATCCTCACCGCTGCCCACCAATGTTAGAACTGGAGGTCTCTAGTTGGCAGAGGTAGGTACCTTTGTCCAAATAGGGACCCTTGCTTCTAGTCAGGGTAAGGGGGATACACTACTAAAATAACCCCTGCTCACCCCCTTGGTAGCTTGGCACGAGCAGGCAGGCTTATCTCAGAGGCAGTGTGTAAAGCATTTGTGAACGCATACAGTAACCCAGTGACAACACTACAGATGGACACCACACAGGTTGTATTATAAAAATAAGTATTTTTATATAGACTTAACACAAGACCCAAAACGATAAAAATCCACAATACACTATGAAAAATATGACTGTCAATGGTAGAAAATAGTTCAGTTCAATAAAAATGGTAAATGTGACACTCAACGTTCAATGTACCTTTGGATGCGTAGTGCGATACAAACAAAAGAGTAGCAGGGAAGGTGATGCGTCGGTTCCTTACACGCAAGAACGGTGATGCGTCGGTTCCTTGCTCCGACGGAGGTGATTCGTCGGTTCCCTACTGGTGCGTAGGGGACGGTGATGTGTCGGTTCCTTACCGGGGAGGAGGTGATGCGTCGGCTCTTCACCGCGTGGGCAGGTGATGCGTCGGTTTCTTACTGCGCTTCTGTGGCGATGCGACCCGTAGCGCCGCGATGCGATGACGATCCGGTGCAATGAAACAAAATGGCGTCTTCCTCTTGATGCGACACTCAGGGGAGGATGTGTGCACGCCCGACAGCCGTGCGGTGACTCAGTGAATCTTCTGAGCCGCGACAGGCCCTGCGACATGCTTCTCCGGTGATGCGACGGCGTCTGATGCGACGGTGACACTCTTCTCCGGTGATGCGAGGCACTTCGGTGATGCGATGACGATAGCGGCAGCGGCGGCACGCTTTCTCGGTGATGCAACGACAGCGGCGGCGACACGCTTCTCCCTCGTGAGTCACGCTTCCAGCTCCCAGCGACACGCAGTCTCTCAGAAGGCCCAACACAACATTAAGCACTTCAAATTCCCAGCAAGGGAATTCAGGGGAGCTGGTTGGTGAAGTCTTGTGTTCCTGAGACTTCAGCAGGAGGCAAGCTCAATCTTCAAGCCCTTGGAGATGTTCTGCAAGATGATAAAAGTAATCACAAAGTTCCTTTCTCCTTTCTTTGGCAATCAGGCAACCACTGCAGGCCAATCCCTCAAACAGCACACAGCATAGGGATAGTCTCCTCCTTCAGTTTCTCTGGTTCCTCTCCTCAGCAAAGGTTTGTCTTGTTTGTTCCAGAAGTGATCTAAAATCTTGGGGTCTGGGTCCCAATATTTATACTAGCAAATCCTTTGTCCTCTGAAGGCAGAGGGTCCTGTACCTAGTCCAAACCAGTTTTGGGTGCATTCTGCTAGTGCACACCCTCTTCCTTTGTCAGTGTGGGCCAGGGACATCAGACGCACCCCAGGAGGTGGAGCCAGCATTGTGGAAGGCAGGCACAGCCCAATTCAGACCCAGGTGCTACCCCTCCCACCACTCTTCATGCAGATAGGTCTATTCAGCCCTGTGCTGACTCACCCTGTCTCCTGGAGTCCCCCAGCCCCTGTCACTCACAAACCCAGACATACAATACACAAGCTAGCAGAGGCAGGCTGGATGGTTAGGCAAGAAAATACCTACTTTCTAAAAGTGGTATTTTCAAACACAGAATGTTAAAACCAATTTCGCTAAAAGATGTATTTTATCATTCTGAGTTCAGGCATACTAAATTCGTTTTTCTACCATGCTCCCTGGGTCAGTTAGGATTATAAGATGTTATAATCAAACTGCCCATTCTGGTCCATGGGGACAGGTAGCCTTGCAATAGTGAAAAACGAAATTGGCTGTAATTCACTATCAGGACATGCCACACACACCAGGGCATGTCCTACCTTACACATACAATGCACCCTGTCCTAGGGCCTACCTTAGGGGTGACTAATATGCAGGAAAGGGAAGGTTTGGGGACTGGTAAGTGGGTGCACTTACCAAGTCGACATGGCAGTACCAGACTGCACACAGGCTCTTCAATGTCAGCCCTGAGACACACTTTACAAGCTGCTCCTGTGGGTGGCACAACCAGTGCTGCAAGCCCACCAGAAGCATTTGAGTCACAAGCCCTGGGCACAACCAGTGCACTGTACTAGGGTCTGACAGTGAATCAAATAGGCCAAACATGGAGTCACTAATCCATACATCAATTTATCATAGGGAGCACTTGCACTTTGGCTCTGAATAGCAGTGGCAAAGTGCCCAAAGCATCTAATCCAGAAAAAACAGGTCAGTAACAGAGGAGGCATAGCGCAAAAAATGGAAGGGAGACCCACACCAATGGTACCAGGTCTAACACTATACATGTACCTTTTCTAGTTAAATAGCATGGTGTATGAATATATGTAAAATGCCACTTCACTAATATCTCACAGAGGGCTACAAACAGTGGCTGGTGCATGGCTTCTCTTTACACTAAAATGGAGTTTGTCTGTTCACTCACCTCCAAAATAGTATCTGTCTCCCGAGTAAATCTGCAACAGATTGTTTGCATCAACAGGAGAAGGGACGCCATTATCTAGAGTAAGGGTTATTCGCTGTCTTCTGGCATTTATGTTAACCATGTGCCACAGCCCATCATTGAGATCCACACCTAGAAAACACAATAGTTAAAAGCAATTAGCTAAGGGGGCGACTTTTTAGATGATCAGGCACACATGGAAAATGAAAAACAGTTAAGGAGTATTGTTTAGACTCCCTTCTGTAGAAATGCTTATCTTTATACATTATACTGGCGTAAAGAAACCTAATATGTAATGGTGATTAACGACAATGTGGGGTAAACACTCTCCAAAAACTTGCACAATGCAAACAAGTACACATGCAAACCTGACTTATTCTATAAGGGCCTAAGGAGTTGTCTCTATACAAGAAATATTAAAAAATATAGCAAATAATACATCTTATGCCAAAATTTAAACACAGATTTGTGAAGAAGCCATAGGCTTTAATGAGACACAAGAAGCCCACAAGCCTCAGTTTTGAGTCCCCTGCTGTTCAACATCTCCACCCTCCATCTGGCGGATGTAGTGGAGAGATGTGGCTTGACCCTATTTTGTTATGCAGATGACACGCAGATCATCTTTACATTGTCATCTGGGCAGAATCATGTACCCTCTGATCTTAACCTTGCCTTGAGTCTCATCTCATCATGGATATTAAGAAACTAGCTCAATGGGGATAAAACAGAGGTCATAATTCTGAGCAAGCACTCCTCTCTCTGGGGCCCACAACATTGGCCGGGCTCTCTTGGGGCTCTGACGACTCCATTCTCGAAGGGCAAAAACTTGGGATTCCTGCTGGATGACATGCTTTCTATGGCACTGCTGGTGACGAAGGTGACTTCCACTTGCTTTGCTGTACTTAAGTGACTAAGACAGATAATTTGTATGATCCTCGTTACAGCTCAAAGGACTGTGATCCAGGCCTTAAATGTGTCCAGACTGAACTATAGCAATGTGTAATACCTGGGCTCTGACAAGGCAACAATTCATCAGTTGCAGGTAGCACAGAATGCGGCTGCTATACTTCTGTACTGACTGCCACAATTTGCATCTGTCTTTCATCTTCGCCACAAGCTGCTCTGGCTCACATTCTCTAAACGCATTACATTTAAAGCCTTATGTTACTTGCTCAAGGCCAAAGCTGGACTGGGACCTCATTCTATTCAGGACCTGGTGGTGCCCTATCAGCCCACTCGAGCTTTGAGATCTATGAATGAGGCTTTGTTTAATGTGCCCAGGGCACTCTTTCTCCCACTTAGGCCCGAAATTATGGAACTCCCTTCCTGAACACCAGAGAACTTGTACGTCATTGCTTGCTTTTCATAAGGGTTCGAAGACCTGGCTTTTTTAATCTGCGACTTCTTAAATTCTCCACCTTACTGCGTCTGCACTGGGAAACCCCTGGGGGTAGCTGTGGGTGTTACAAATCTTTAAATAAATAAATAAAATAAGAAATAATCCACTACTTCATGATGTTCTAATCAAGCCCACCTCTCCCCAATGATACTGAAGGAATCATCTTCTCTAAAACAACTCTAACAAAATAATGATCAATCAGTGCATTTTAAGTACTCTTCCTTAAAAGGGTTAGCTAAAAAGCCATTACCTCCTCATCTTCCTTACTCATCCCTTTCCTTAATAATGGAGTGACTGTGCCCATTCACTCCTTTATCCTGCCCTTGTAAAGCTGACTTGTCTATGAAAAGAACTTCATGATGTGTAAACCCCTCCTCTTCCTCCAACTTCCTGTTTTTTCTTTGTTTGCCCATCCCTTGTAGGGCTCTTGAGGCATTTGCGGTGGCCACTCATGCTACTTAAAGTATGCCATGTTATTTGTACATGTTATTTGTACAGACGCATGGAACTTCCTCAGTGGATGCTAGGGCAATGAATGATTGCTTCCCCTCGAGGGTTGCTGGCAGCGCTTCTGTTCGAATAGTTTGACTGGGTATTTTACAGCTGCCTGGGCACCGTTGTTTATTTGCCTTTTGTGCCGGGGCACCGCAAGCTATTTTGGCCATTTCCCCGGAGCCGCTTGAATTGGGAACTGCTCCCTATTGATTTTGTGAGCTGCATAGCTCCCAGAGGCAGTCTATTGTTTTCCCTGGATGCCACGTGAGTAGCCATGTCTCACTGAGATCACCTTTAATTTTTTGGCACAAGTGCTATCTCTCGCTACACAGGATTGACCCCAGGGGCCAGTGTCTGTTGCAAGCTGATTTCTGGGGACTAAACTATGCATATGGGAGTTTGCAGGAATGCAGTACACACACTTACTTTCCTTTGTGTACTTACATATTCCTGAGTGCGGCTGCCTCATTCTTTAGGCTAATATTGGGCAGTTGTTTGTTCATGTATGTCACAATTGGAGAACTGGGAATTACAGAAGTCCTTCCTCTCATTTGTTTCTCACTACCTGAAGAGTCTATTATCGGTCTGATTCTGGTACATTTATTTGTTCAGGAAATGATATGGTTTTCACTTGCATGGCCCTTGGAGTATTTATAGATACCTGTTTCTGTCATGCTCTGTCTCCCTGTGGGCTTTTTGCTGGATTCACCATGGGCAAGCACTCGCAGAAGACATGGCATGTCTCTTCTAATAGACTACTTCAAGGTGTTCAAGAGGCTAGTTATGGACATCATTCACCTTCTATGTCTTAGGCACATCTTAAGGAGATGGTGCAGAAATCATAAGATGCCTACAATAAACAGCATGGCAAAAGTAATTTGTCTCTTTCTCCTAGGTTCTCGGAGGGATCTCTTCAGTTGGTCTCCTCTCCTTCATCTGTTTCGTTTTGGGATTCCCCAGATTATGATGAAAAGGAGGTCGTTTTTCCTTCAGAATCTTCTTCCAGAGGAAAATACATTTTAAAGGAGGACTTGGTGCCTGCCATTTCTTACCTTTCATCTAATCTCCAGCTTCATCAGGATGATGATCAGACCAGTACTAGTGAAGACTGGTTCGGGCTATTCCAGAGACCATCAGTCCCTAGAGCTACCTGTAATTCCTGCTATCCAGAACCTGCTAAAATGAGAATGGAGACTCCTGAAAGAGTCTTGGTGCCTAGGTTCACGGGGAGACTTTATCTGTTGGCACATGGGAAAAGTGAATTGCAACAGGTCCTGATACTTGAGCCCCCCTCCTTTCTAATCTCACTGGGAAGCCTTCTTTGCCTATTGAAGATGTCACCTTAACTGATCCTGTGGATAGAAAAACAGTGATGGCCCCAAAAAGAGCGCATGCTGGTCTCAGCTTTTCTTTGCAATCTGAAATATATGCGGTGTATACTTCTCAGCCATTAGTTAAGGATTTCCAGTCTCTCTCTTCAGCAATCCAGGAAGGTGAGGATTGTTTACATTTCTTGGGCTGCATGGAGATTCAGGCAAAGTTCCTTTCGGATATCACTTTCAATCATTTAAGGGCATCTGCTATGACCTCAGCAACTGCAGTGGCTGCAAGACGACATTTGCATTTACGAAATTGGAAGGTGGATGTGGCTCAAAAAAACCTTCTTATTAAGGATGCCTTTCTCTGGTAACAGACTATTTGTTGATGAATTGGAGGATGTTCTCAAAAAACATTTTAAGAGCCAGAAGCATGTCCAACCGTTTCGACCGCAACAAAAGACCTGGGATGCTGGCAGAAAAAGATCTGATCTGTACAGGAGACGTAGAACAGATTTCCAGCAGAGCTGGTCTCAGCTTCAAGGCAAGCCTTCTCAGGCTTCTGTTTCCTCCCATACACCAATTGTGAAGGGGGGTTCTAAGCAGCCATCCTGACAAGATTGTACCCTCCCTTAGTCCTGTAGGGGCCGGCCCTCTCTTTTCGTTCCTTTCAGGAAGTATGGAGGACCTCTATTGACAACAGCTGATTAGTACAGGTGGTGTCACAGGATTATGTACCACAAGTTTCTCCAGAGTTTTGAAAACCTAGCTAAAGAAGGAGGCCATAATCAAAGTCTCCTTGCAGGAGAGGGCCTTGGGTTATTATTCTCGAGTCTTCCTGGTCAAGAAAATAATGGGTGATTTTCATATGATTATAGATCTCCGTTTCCTAAACAAGTACAGTCAAGCCATTCACTTCAAGATGAATACTTTGCAGCAGGTGATTCTTGTAGTCTCCGCAGGTTTTTTTTTTTTTACAAAGATATATCTCCAGTATGCTTACCTGCATGTTCCAGTGGCGGGTGCTTCACAGAGATTCCGCAGATTTGTGACTGGCTTGCACTACTTGCAATTCTGAATGCTTCCCTTTGCCTAAAGTCATCTCCTTGGCTTTTAACAAAGATCCTTGCTCCAGTGATTCTCAAGGTGTTATCATACACCCGTATCTAGATGATATGTTGCTCCAGGCTCCATCTCATCAGAATGCCCTCTCAGACACAACCAGGACTGTGGAGACTCTGCAATAATTCAGCTTTCTCATCAATCACCTGAAATCCTTGCAGGTTCCATCCCAAACAGTGGACTATATGGGGGCACTCTTCGACACACGCTTGTGGATGTTTTTTTTCCTGAGACTAGGCGTGCAAGACTGAGAGCTCTCATTCAGACCTTGGTCCAGAAACCAGAGGCATCAGTAAGGGACTGGCTACGACTTCATTGGCATATGGTGAGCACTTAGTCTTCTTGTGGTTTGTTAAAAGATATGATTGTGGCCCTCCATAATTAGTGTTTTTTCTTTTTCCAGGCAGCAACTTTGGCCATTATTCCATGGTCTCGACTTTATCTAGGCAATGTGGTTCATCATATTCTGATCAACTGGTATCCCACACAAGAGAATCATAAAGATATGATTCCAGTGTCTACTTCAGTCCATCAGGAACTCCAGTGGTGGTTGACCCCTCCTTCTTTTTTAAGTTAGATTCCCAAGTTTTTCTCCAGGTCTGCAGCAAGCAGGGGCGTTTCAGTAGTGGGCCTTTTTGCCTCCTCCCAGAACACCAAAGTCCCTTTATTTTTTATATGGTTTCAGAAACAGGGGGCACCAATGCTCTGACCAGTCCCTGGCATCCAGGCTTCCTGTACACCATCCCTCCTTTCGCCCTGATTCCCAGGTTTTTGTATCATCTCCTGAGAGATCCTGCAGAGGTGATTCTGGTTCTCCCTCTTTGGGTCAGGCACCCTTGGTTCCCTCTTCTTCAGCTTCTGTCTCTGGCCAGAAAATGGCTTCTCCTTTTGACCCCATCTCCTCTCAGTCAGCCTGTCCTTCCAGTAAAGACCCTGGCCAAGTTTAAACTCTCAGTTTGAAGGTTGAGAGGGCACGTCTCTTAAAGAAAGGTCTCTCTGTATCAGTATCTCATTCCCTTCAGTTATCTAGGGGACGTTCCACCAATAAAGCGGATGAACATTACTGGAATGTTTTGACCATGCGTGTAAGGAGAAGTCTTTGTCCCCTATTTACGTTCCCACTGAGGATATTTTTCAGTTTCTCCAGGAGAGATGTGGCAAGGGTCTGTCTGTTTCTACTCTCAAACTCCAGTAGTTCTTCATTAAAACTTTTAGTTGTCTTTGGGAAAATTTGTCATCCATTGAACTTCTGGCATCTAAATTGTTTAAGACTAATCAGATTTTGAGGCCTTTGGTTCGTTCTGCTTTTTCTTCCTGGGATTTGCCATGACTCTTTCCCACCTACAAGGGGGACCTTATGAGACTTTGCAGGAGGTATCCCTCAAATTTATCACATTTAACGTTTTCATTTTGGAGGCCATCACCTCTGAAAGGCAGCTTGGGGAGTTAAACCCTCTGGTGTGCTGTCCCCCATACTTGAGAATCTTTGATGATAGGGTCGTTTTATCTCTCGATCCAAAAGTTCTCCCCAAAATCAATTCTTCTTTTCATCATAACCAGGAGGTTGTGCTGGCAGTTCTCCCTCAGGAGGCCTCTGCTTCTGATTCTTTGCTTTTTCTCATTGATGTTGTGAGGACCCTTAAGATTTACCTTACACATTCAGCTGAGTTTTGACAGTCTGAATCTCTGTTTCTGAACTTTAGCCCTGTAAAAAGGGGTGAGAAACTGTTTTCCCCGATATTGGCAAGATGGGTCAAGTCTGTTAATTTTTCAGCTCATGCAGTACCAGTGTAAATATGCCTGGTGGGATCAAGGCTCACTGCACCTGGGGTATGGTGGCTTCCTGGGTGAAGTGTTCTGGAATTTCAATTAGAGATATATGTAATGCTGCTACGTAGACATCCCCTTCCACCTTTATCTCTCATCATAAGCTCCTCAATATTGCACAATGGTCTGAACTTTCTTTCAGCTCTCATATCCTTTGAATAAGTAAGGTGCTACAATGTATGATTGTTCATGAATGATACTTTCAATTTCTATATCTAAGCATTGTTACAAATAGATTGGATCGAATAACAATTAATTCCTTTCTTCTAGTTCTTCTGTTTTGGTGTCTTTTGTATTTTACAGATGTTGCTGAGAGTTTGATTGCTTGGGCATTTCTCCATTAGTAAGGAATGGGACGAGGTTAGGAAGATGTGGAGGTAATGCCTAGATTACTTACCGGTAGCCTTCATTACTCTGATTCTTCCTTACTCATCCCATTCCTTACACCCCTCGTGCCCTCCCTTCCTTTCAGCAGTCCTCTTGTGTTTGTAAGGAAACTGGAAGTTGGAGGAAGGGGAGGGATTTATACATGATGAAGTTTTTTTTCATAAAAAGAGAAGACAGCTTTACAAGGGTGGGATAAGGGAGTGAATGGGCACACTCACTCCATTAGTAAGGAATGGGACGAGTAAGAAGAATCGGGGTAATGAACATTAATGGTAAGTAATCAAGGCATTAATATTGCAGACAATTAAAAAAATCCTCTTGTTATGCAATCTTGTATGACGTATTGTGTTTTTTAAACTGTAATAAAACTCTGCTTAAATACTACAAACCACTTTGAATAACGTTTCCCATTCAGCCTCTTCCATGTAGATTCATAGTCAAAAATTACAAGTCAAAATCTTCATGGAAGTGGCAGGGTGGGAAAATGCTAAATCACATAGAACTTGCTGTCTAATGCCACAGACACCAGATGTTGACTTGGCAGATCTTTCAATTTATTTATTTATTTATTTATATATTTATATAGCGCGCTACTACCCAAGGGCCTCTAGGTGCTTGCAGCTCAGCGCATAAACCAACCAACCACCCGGGATGTTATTGGATATAAAGCCAGGTTTTAAGTTTCTTCCTAAATGAGAGTAGATCAGGGGAGTTTTTTTTAACTCTATTGGCATCTCATTCCACCATCTGGATGAGACACATGAGAAGCTTTTACCACCCCATCTGAGAAGACGGAACCTAGGTTCTTTCACGAGCTTCAGAGAGGCAGACCGGAGTGTACGTGCTGGAAAATGCCATTGGAAGCGATCTGTTAAGTAAACAGGACCAAGGTTATGCAGAGCCTTGTAGGCGATGCAAAGCGCCTTAAACTTAATTCGCTTCGCCACAGGCAGCCAATGCGAGGTATCGAGAGCCTGTCTGTCTGATGAAAATTTGGCTGGGCCGAAGAGCAGCCGAGCTGCGGAGTTTTGGAGTACCTGCAATTTTGCCACTACCGATTTGTTTGCTCCAACCAATATCCCGTTACAGTAATCGAGTTTAGATAAGACAAAAGCTGCTACAACTGTTTTCTGTAATACCGGTGGGATAAATGGAAGAATTTTCCTTAGGATTTTCAAGGTGAAAGAGATTGACGAGGAGAGCATCTTTGCATGATGTGAAAAGGATAAGGAGGTGTCAATAATGACTCCCAGACTTTTTGCCTTGGTGACTGGAGAAGGAGGGATCCCCAGCTCCAAGAGCCACCATTCTGAGGACCAGAACGATGTGTCTCTGCCGAAGAGTAGAACTTCCATTTTATTTGAGTTCAGTTTAAGGCAATTTTCTGCCATCCAGTCACCTACACCTCTCATGCATTCCTTGAAGTTGTGGGCTGTGTCATGATTTTTGCTCACAATGGATACAATAATCTGGGTATCATCTGCATATGATACTAAGTCAAAGCCATGGGCTTTAATCAAGCGGGCAAGGGGTGCAACGTAGATATTAAACAGGGTAGGGCTCAAGGAAGAGCCCTGTGGCACCCCACATGGAAGCCTGAAACATTGTGATTTGAATCCTTCTACTTCGACGAACTGTTCTCGATGTAACAGAAAAGAGCTGAGGAGTGCAAGAGCTGGGCTTACTATCCCTGCCTCTTGAAGCCGCTTTAAAAGGGTGCCATGATCTACCGTATCAAAGGCAGCTGACAGATCTAATAATATCAATGCTGCCGAACCTCCATTGTCAACCGCATGTCTTATTTCCTCAGTTGCCGTAATTAAGGCCATTTCAGTATTGTGCTTAATTCTAAAGCCATATTGGGTGGAATCTAAAACATGATTGATCTCAATGAAGTGTGCTAATTCTTGGTTCATGTGTTTCTCCAAGATTTTTGCTGGCAGAGGTAGGCGGGAAATAGGGCGGTAGTTCCCTGGGTCTGATTTATCCAGACTGGACTTTTTTAACAGGGGTAGAATAGATGTTTTTTTCCACCTTTTGGGAATCATCCCTGATTCAATGGTAGTGTTAAGTACCTCCAGGAGTGGGCATGCAACTGTCTCCACTCTCATGCGGATTACTTTAGGAGGACAGGGATCCAACAGGGAGCCTGATTTATTGGCTAAAAGAAGTTTTACGATTTGATTATAGGAGATTTTTGTGAAGTTTGAAAATTAGGATGGGACAGATTCTGAATATGGGTTGAGCACTGGTGCAGCTGTAATTACGATATCTGTCCGTGCCTGCGGGCTCTAATTGTTAGCCAAGCTTAAGGCAAAGGTATTATAAATAGCAGACACTTTATTGCAAAAGGAAGACGCTAGGCTGTCACAAAAAGCTTGGTCTATAGTACTTTGTTTGGTGTCCTGCAGGCGGCTTAATTTCAGCTCCGTCTCAAATAGCTCTTTAGAGTTATTCTTTGCTCCTTCAATTTTTGCTGAAAAGTAACTGGTTTTAGTTTTTTGAATTAATTTTTTGTATTGAGCTAGTTTTATCTTATATAGTTCTTTCTCCCTTGGATCATAGTGTTGACGCCAACACCTTTCTTGTCGACGGCAGAGCCTTCTTAGTAATCTAAGTTCCTCGGAGAACCATGGTTCGATGGGTGCAGTTCTGCTAGTTGTCCCTGCTCTCTGGGGGATGGTGGCATGTACAGCTGCAGTGATCCAATCATGATACTCTGATGCAGCTGCCTCTGAGTCATGGGAGAGACAGGGTTTATTCTGATTCAAATGTGAGGAAAAAACTCTTTTATCTAGACGCTGCCATAAATATCTTTTTTGATTTCTAGCTACGTGATGCTTGGGGCCTATTGAGGGAGGCAGACTAAGGTTTAGCATCACTGCTGAGTGGTCGGACCAATGGAGTTGTAAATTATTCTTATGTTTTAGGAAAGGACAGTCCATAAAGACAGCGTCCAAAAGGTGTCCAGCTCTGTGAGTGGGTCCTTTCACAATCTGCTCTAGGCCTGCGCTTGTTGCCAGGTCTATGAGGTCCAGGGAATCGTTATTAGAACAATTATCTAGGTGAAAATTAAAATCACCTAGAATAGTGTAGTCTTGAGTATTCACCCTGTGTTCAAGGAGCTGGCCCATTGATTGCACAAAATTAGTTCTGGGTCCTGGTGGGCGGTACACTAGTAAACCGTTGAAGGAGTATTCATGGTTGACTGTTATTTTAAATGAAAGCACCTCTGATTCTGTATCAGTGGAAATGTTTTTAAAAGAAGCTTTTAAGTGATCTCTATAAATTATTGCCAGACCTCCTCCTTTTTTGTGCACCCGATCCTTCCTGGCTATTGTGAAACCTGGTGGGATAGCTATCACTAGGTCAGGCCCTGATGTTTTATCCGCCCACGTTTCCACAACAAAGATGAGGTCAAGGGCATGTGAGTCAACAAACTGTCCGAATTCATGTTTGTGTTTAATTAAAGATCGTGCATTTAATAAAGCACATGACAATTCTCGTACATATTCTCTTTTCTTAGCAACAAACTGATCCTTCCTAGTTCTTACGGGGTGCTCTCTGTCGGTTTTATTCCTGACAATGTCAGAATAGATCTTACTTTTTATATCTGTGAGTCTCAGTTTGCAATTTGGACATACCTGTGGCCCAATATCATTACAGCCTCCCAAAATTGTCCCTGGACATTTATAATCTACTGTGGACAATCCCAGAAGATCACCTCTGGTGTATTTAAACATGGCACCATGATGGATCCAAAAACCGGCAGCGATACTGGCGCTGAGCGCGTGCCGAGCACAGACGGGCGCAGATGGGCTTGCCTTAGGCGCGCCTTTGGCGCGCCAGCTGCACGCGTCCACTGCGCGTCTGCAACAGGGGTGCTTTATGTACCCTCCCCTCGTGTAAGCCGAAGCCTAGAGAGCTAACCGCTCCAAAATGGCGGCGTCAAGCACTCGGCCCGGACTACTGCCTGACTTGCCTGACTCTCTCCACTCAATCGGCTATGTCGGGAGCCGTGGTGGACCGGAGAGCGGCAACCAGCAGTCAGGTAGGTAGATTTGTTAGAAGGATTGTAGGAATGATAAAAAACTTTTAAAATGTCAGCAGGTGCTCAAATACTGTGCAAATTGTAGCTGTGCAAATGATAACAGTGCAACTGGCGGTAACCCAATAAAATACGATGGTACCTACACCGAGGTAGGAATCTTCTCAATTCGGCCATACGTGACGCTGCCTTGTGGCTGTGCGTCCGCAACAGTGGTGCTTTATGTACCCTCCCCTCGTGTAAGCCGAAGCCTAGAGCGCTAACTGCTCCAAAATGGCGGCCGTCAAGCACTCAACCCGGACTACTGCCTGACTTGCCTGACTCTCTCCACTCAATCGACTATGTCGGGAGCCGTGGTGGACCGGAGAGCGGCAACCAGCAGTCAGGTAGGTAGATTTGTTAAAAGGATTATAGGAATGATAAAAAAACTTGAAAAATGTCAGCAGGTGCTCAAATACTGTGCAAATAGTAGCTGTGCACATGATAACAGTGCAACTGGCGGTAACCCAATAACATACGATGGTAACTACACCAAGGTAGGAATCTTCTCAATTCGGCTGTACGTGACGCTGCCTTTTTTATTTTGATTTATTTGTGTTTTATAGAGTGTGAACTTGACCCATTAGGGTATCAGAGCGCTTTACAGGATTCACAAGTTGTATACAAGAGACTTAGCGGGGGTGGATACATTTGGGATAAACACAAGTAAACTTGACCCGTTAGGGTGTCGGAGCGCATTACAGGATTCACAAGTTGTAAACAAGAGACTTAGAGGGGGGGTGGATACATTTGGGATAAACACAAGTAAAACCATTTACGAGAAACAGGAGGTCCGAGATCCCAGGGTGGGATGCCCGGAGGTGCCGGGTGGATAGCATCCGGATAGACCAATGAGAAGCAGTAAACGGAAGAAGGACAAGGTCGCTGAGGTGATTTCGAGGCAAAATTTAGGAGTGGAATTTGCCCATTAGGAAGGTTTTGGCATCCTTTTTACAGCGTGCCAGAGATGGAATTCTTCTAATGGCAGGCGGGAGTGATTCCATATTCTTGGTGCAGCCCCAGAGAAGGCCCGATTGTACGTTTTTTTTTTCCGCAAGCGTGCTGGTTGGAGCAAAAGGTCTCTGGCGGAACGGGAGTTTCTGGCTCCTCCGGATACCAGGAGTTTCTGGGCAAGAAATGCAGGGGAGTTTGAGTATAGAGCCTTGTGCGTGTTACATGACAATTTAAGTTGGATTCTGGCCTCAAGAGGAAGCCAGTTCAGAGCTTTCAGGTGTGGTGAAATGTGGTCGAATTTCCTTGAGCCTGTTAGAAGTCTGGCGGCCGCGTTGAGGCAGGCTTTTAAAGGGGCCAGGGAGATCTTGGGTAAACCTGAGAGGGTAAAGCAACAATATTACAGACTAGAGATGACTAGTGCCTGGACTGCCATTTTTAGGTCGGGAGTGTCGAGGAAAGGTTTCAGTTTCCTTAGGTAGCTCAGGTGAAATCTGGCTGATTTGGCCATCGAGTTGATGTGGTCACGCATGTTCAGGCTGCAGCCAAGGGTTATTCCAAGGGATTTGGCAGAGTCCACTATGGTCGGTGGGCAGTTTAAAGCTGTGATCGCCTTAATCCATTCCTGAATGTCAGGGTTGGTTTTGGGTGGGGAGATTAGGAGAAATTCTGTTTTTTTTGCGTTGAGTTTGAGCTGGTTAGAGGTGAGCATTAGATAGTCAATTTCAAGGCCTCATTCAGGGAGAGAATCTCCTCAGGAGAAGAGATTTTGATGTAGATCTGGGTGTCATCGGCATACATGTGGTAGGAGATATTTGCAGTGCGTAGTACTTCGGCTAGTGGTTCGAGGTAAAGGTTGAAGAGGGTGTGGAAGAGGGTTGATCCTTGGGGGACGCCAACCGTGATCGGAGAGGGAGCGGACAGGTTACCGTTAATTAGGAATCTCTGTGACCGGTTTTGGAGGAAGGACATAAACCATTCAAGGACAGGGCCATCCAGTCCCATCCTGAGTTTGAGGTGTTCAAGTAGTATTTCATGGTTGACCGTATCGAAAGCCGAGGATAGATCTAGGAGGATTAGGAGACAGGTTTTGCCTTGGTCGAGGGCTTGGAGGGCATCATCCACGATGGGGAGAATGGTGGTTTCAGTGCTGTACCCAGGCCTGAATCCGGATTGGAAGTCATCTAGTAGTTGGAAGTTGGTGATGTGTTGACTCAGCTGCTGTTGCACACATTTCTCCAGAACTTTAGCTAGGAGTAGGATATTAGATATAGGTCTAAAGTTGTCAGGGGAAGCAGGATCCAGCGACAGTTTTTTTAGGATGGGGAGGACTTGGCCGGCTTTCAGAGAGTCAGGTATCAACCCCTGTGGAAGGGAGGCGTTAATTATTGCAGTCCAACTAGGAATGATGGATTGAGCGGCAGCAGCTAGGCAGTTAGAGGGGAGTGGGTCATTAAAGTGGTTGTTCGGGTTTAAGGAGGATAGAATTTGCTTTAGAGGTTTTGGCCAGTTTGTTAGATTGGTGTTTGACCATTTCGAAAAGCTTGCGAGGTCTGTTCTTGGCATTCCCCAGTTCCGATCGGAAGAATTCTTTTTTTGAGTTGAGGATGTTCCTATTATAGGCATTTCTGGACTGGCGGAGAAGTTTTAAATGTGCGGCTGAAGGGTGCTGTCTCCAGTTTCTTTCTGTCTGCCGGAGGGATCTCCTCTTGCTGTTGAGGGACCCGTTGAACCAGGGGTTTCTGTCTTTGATTTGGGTTCTTTTTAATTTAAGTGGGGCAAGATCATCAAGAATGTTAGTTATAGTCGTGGAGTAATGATCGTTGAGGTCATTGACCGTTGTGATATGAGGGGGGGGAGGTCAGACTTGCAGCGAGCCGCCAATTCCCCGTGATCAAGGTTCTTGGTGTCTCTGACCCAACGTTTAGGAATCACCGGTTGCGGTGCCCTTGTCTTGCGGGTACCAGGTAATAGGAAGGTGCTAGCGTGGTGGTCAGACCAGTCACATGGGTCTATAGAGATAAGTTTGACTGCTGATTCCTTAGCAATGATCCAGTCTAGAATGGTGCCTTTTGAGTGTGTTGGGAGTGAGCAGGCTTGGGTAAGGGCTTGGTCGGCCAGGAGGTCTTTGATGGCGTTAACCTGAGGATCCTTGAGGTTGTTCCAGTGCAGATTGAAGTCACCAAGGAAAATGTCTTTAGAGTTGGAGGAAGCCTTGGCTGTGATGACTTCCATGAGGTGGTCAGTGAAGGTGTCATTCATGCCTAGGGGGTGGTAAAAGATGTGCAGGCTGCACAGTTGGGTGGCGTTGCTGCATATGGAAAGTGCAAGGTATTCGCAGGAGTCTGTGGAATCTGCCAGGAGTTCAGTGACGAGGAGGTTAGAGCGGTAGATGCAGGCAATGCCTCCCCCTTTTTTTTTAGATTGCCTGTCCAGCCTTGCGATGTTATAGTTGGGAGGGACTAAGAGGTCGAGGCAGGGAGATGAGGATTCATTGAGCCACGATTCGGTCAGGATTGCTAAGTCAAGCTTTTGGCTCAGGATGAGATCTGCGATATCGGCGGCATGCTTAACTGCTGAGCGGCAGTTCATTAAGAGGCCAGACAAAGGGGGGTCGGAGAGAGTGACGTGAGTTGGGGCGGACAGGGTTACTGGCGCTAGGTTGCTATCCACCACACTTCTGTTGCGGAGGGTAGCTGATCTGTTGGGGTTGATCGCGACCGTGCGGATAGCATGTTCGACATTCACGTCTGGTGGACTAGGGGTTACTGGGGCAGAATTGTAGGTGAGGAGGATGGCTAGAATCTCCTCTTCTGTGAGGTCTAGTGGACTTGGGGTTACAGGGGCAGAGTTGTAGGAGAGGAGGAGAGCTAGAATTTCCTTCTCCGAGAGGTGGCAGGGCTGTTTGCGAGGGCGAAGGTGTCTCAAGGATAGCGGTAAAGGGTGATGGGGTGGCTCGGAGGGTGGGGGCAAGAGTGGAGTTCTGCAGGAGCTTGAAATTTGAGAAGGAGAGTTCAGTGAGGTGAAGGAGGTTCTTTAGTTCCAGAATGGAGTTATGGATGCTCTGAGTTAATTTGGCTGCTCTGTGGTGCAGAGTTTCAATATCCATATAAGAGGAAAACGCTTGTGGGCAGGAGGTCGGTGGATCGGGCGCGATTCTATTGGCAAGTGCTGGTGGTATGGTAGAGGGGCTAGGTCGACCTGTGTTGTAGGCCCTTGGAGGAGTTTCAATCTCCAAGTCAGAGGGAAGAGCTTGCGGGCAGGAGGCCAATGGTTTGGGAGCGATTCTGTTGGCAAGCACTGGTAGCAAGATAGTGGGGCTAGGTTGACCTGTGTTGTGAACCCTTAGAGGGGTGGTTTGTGGGTGGCTAGGCACGCTTGGCGGGTTGGCCGGGGGATCATTGGGGCGGGTGTTTGATACCCTGCAGGTGTCTAGCATATGAGACACAGTGTAGGTGGGGGATGAACACTGGGTGGAGGAGGGGGGGCGGCAGGATCTCCTTGAGGGATGGCGGAGGGAGTGTAGGAGTGGGAGGAGAATCCTTAGCGGAAATAAGGGAGACATAGTCTCGATAGCCTTTTGGAGTGGGGAATGGCCTGGGTTTGGTTGTTCTGGTCCGCGCCCTTGGAAGGGGTGGGGGTGGGTGGGGGCAGCTGTAGGGTCTTTAGACTGACTAAGCGGGAGGCTATTGTCCTTTCCCGTAGGGCTGCATAAGGCTGAGCGAGGGAGGGGGTCGGATGGCACCAGAGGGTGTTGAGGGAGCAAGGTGGGATGTGGGTCGTGTACATGTTTTTTGAGGAGGGTGAAAATGTTCGCAATTTTGTTGAGGTTTTTGGTTGTAGCTTGGATCAAGACGATGCCGTTTTTGTAGAGGGTGATGGTAAGGTCAGCTCGCAAGAATGAGGGTGCGATCGTGAGCTTAGTGCCGTAAGGAATGTTCCTGGTTTTGTGTACATTAAGAAGGTGCGAGATGGTTTTGCGCCACGGGGATGTTCTTCTGGAGTAGAAAATGAGGTCATTAATGTCTGTGCCCTGGTCCGCGCTATATCCTAGGTCAGAGATCAGGGTCTTGCTGACAATGATCATACCACCCAGGTTACAAAGACGTCACAGGTTCAGAAAGGTTATAGGAAATCTACAGTATTAGGCCTCGGGCAGCATAACTGACCAAGTCATAAAAAGCATGGCAATATAAATTAGGAATCGCCTCCACACAATTCATGAATTAACAGCAACAGAAGTAAGTGCCCTTTTTGTCACTAAGGAGAGGGCATGAGCAGTAGTCTCTTGAACTCAGAAAATAATTTTCGCTCCAATATATCCCTTACCTATATTTTGAACAAAACTATAATTTTGACTCCAAACAACAGCCTATGAGTTTCAAATAAATTCACACATTTTGCCATGCAATGCATGCTATTAGTTGTGGATAAATTAAAATCACATTAACACATTTTGTAATTTAAAAAAAAAGGTTTTGGTTCCACGATTCCGCCTCATATGTCTTGAATTAACGGCCACTGCAGCAAGTGCTCCATGATACCAAGGGGGAAAAATTCACCAATATGTTTTCTGAAATCAGCAAAAGTTATCACACATAGGTTGCATAACTTGGTTTTAGGACGTGGAAGAGCACCCACGTAACGGCACATCACACTTTATTGTACTTTCATCAGCACGTAGCACTTTGCCGAATAGTTTGTTTGCACTTGGGTATGCTAGCGCACAGAGCATAGCTATCTGCACCCAGTGTAAAGAGGTGGGCCGGCTTGTGCATGTCATACTCTAGTAAGCACTTTAACTGTCAGCTTTATTCTTTGCTTTTAATCTCTCTGTGAAGTCTAATTTTAATATTGCATTGCAGGCATTGCTTTAAGCCTTTACGCTGTTAGACTGTTCCAGAGTTACATGGGGAGTTTTTTGTCTTAGCCTCTGCATGTTTTTAGTGTTTTTTTAAATTTCAAAATGTGTTTGTAAGGATTTTAAGTAATCATACAATAAAGATGATGATGAAGAGTTATCACTCAAATATCAGTTTCAAATATATTTTGCAAATGCTAATTTTGTGGTCTAAAATAAAGCTTTGACAATGTTTGAAAATGTACACATTTTGCTATATAATATTTTTGGGGGAGAAAAAAACATGTCCCCTCAAAAACACATACTGTAACTTTAAATATGAGATTTTCTTTTCAGTATATACATCTTAGGGTCCATATTTCAACCCATATTTACCACTTTAAAATATGAACAGATTCTGTCTTATATGCCAATATAGCCATTCACACCAAGAATGCCTTCATATGCCAGAGATAATCACCCCAAAGCCAAGGATAACTACACTTATATTCGTGGAATATCCACAATATACCATACATCGGTGCTATTATGCAGGGCTGGACTGGGAGTCTAAAGCAGCCCTGGCAATTTTGAGGGGACTGATGGTTGGGGAAAACCATGCTCCCTGTGACGGGCACCCCATGTTGCCTGTCACACTGTGCATGGTCGTAAAGAGGGGTCCCATGGGTAACCCCATGGGCTCCAAACAAAGGCCTCCGGGTGAAGGGGGGCCTGCTACAGGGCCCCCAAAGTCAGATTCTGACAGCCGTTTTGTGTTGGGCAGACCGATTCAGAACAGCTGTCAGAATCGGTCATCATAATCGCTTGGTCGGAAACCGTGTCCATAGAGCTGTACGATTTGCCTCTGAACGACTCGGGCTGTGCGAATCCCGTTCGGAACCGGATCGGACAGCCCGAACGG
Organism: Calotriton arnoldi; assembly: GCA_963921515.1. Classification (NCBI taxonomy): domain Eukaryota; kingdom Metazoa; phylum Chordata; class Amphibia; order Caudata; family Salamandridae; genus Calotriton; species Calotriton arnoldi. The sequence goes on from CAWUFW010020513.1 coordinate 23,476, forward strand.
TTTTCTTGCATCGTAATCGGTCGCTCGAAAATCTATCCGATTCGGTCGGAAACATGGTTTCCGAATCGGATTCTCAGATTCCCAATGCCGTTTGGAGCCTTTCCGAACAACATCGTAGTCGGCCCCTATGTCAAACATACTGACATATTATATATTTAAGCATGTACATAAACATAGGCATATAAACAAAGATACAATTGCACATGTATTCATATATCACACCCCAGCTTCCCCGTCCTGCAGCACTGTATTTCTATGTATGGGTGTCTCATCCACTCTCTTAGGCCATGGCACTACTGCTCTTGGTCCTGTTTATCTGTTAAGATCTGTACTATTGTCATCGCATGCTGACTGTGCACTTCCACTCCTGCCACGGCATGACAGACTCCGTTCTTACACTTAATGTGCATAAAAAGGTAGAGCCTTCAACTTTGCCAATAGCTACAAAGTAATAGTGCATGATGATTTACAGTATTGCAGGCCCTATTCTATAAATCAAACTAACTGTGAGGTGAGGGCCAGGCCATTGCCTGGCTGGCTTTTCGAAGCATGGGTGAACAGTAGACTGATGACAATGTACTAACCCAAGCTCTGTAACAGAAGACTTGTGCCCAATAAAGCATAACACTGCATTTGTGATGGATGTCTTGGTCTATCATGTATGCACATTTTAAATTGCACATTCCTGTCACTTTGAGGGCCTGGAGCTACTCAGTACCCTGTACACGCACTGTTCACATCCAACAACGCAAGCTGGTCAAGCCTCAAACGCAACAACAATTTTCTGTCCTCAGTGAAAAATGATTCAAAGGGTCAGAATTTAGCTCTACCCCATACAGCAAGAGTAATATATATGGAATAGAATGATTTCATATTTTATTATTATTTATTATCATACACAGTATGTATTTGTAAAAATACATCAAATATGTATTATTTTATATTTGATAATTGTAGATTAAAATATCCAATTAATAAGGAATGTGGGGTCCGGCGTACGAATGTTTTGCGATCCATTGATCAGTCGCAAACTGATTAGCTAATTCGAAATGTGTGTTTTGCAATGTGCAAAAGCAAGGCATTCATGCTTTCAGTAACTCAGCTCCGTGAACCGAATCCACGGCGAATCAGAAGTAAATTAGCGAATCACAGGCTGCAGTTTTCAAATAGCCATTCAAAAATGATATGACAGATTTCCAATTAGTGAACACTCGCAGAACAATTGCAATTCACCACTAAGTAGAAGCATGTAATAACCAATTGCAAAGTAAACAAGGAAGCCCAGACTGGAGTTCACTTTCTCAGAATGGCAGATCCATGTGCATCGTAGAGGTGAAGGAGAATTTTGGTGTCACAATAAAGGAGAAGGAGGAGGAAGGAGAGAGTAATTAGCCAGCATGTCACCCTTTTTGAACAAATAGAGCAGGAAGTATACATTATATAGCCAGGTGCTGTTGGATTTAATTGACGAAATGAAACCATATTTTCCTAGAAATACAAAATGTAGTCAGGATATAGTTGTTCATGAGGCCGGTCATGTGTTCCATATATCTACTGACCTCTGGATGTTGCTGAGGCACAGATGCAGCAGAGGGTAGAATATCACACAGTGCATTTTAACATCGCTGGGCAGGGAATGTGGCCAAACGGCTAGGGCGGTCGACCTCGGAGCTGGGGAACCGGGTTCAAGTCTCGGCAGGGACGCTCAACATTCTGTGATTCTGGGCAAATCACTTAATCTCCCCGTGCCGAACAAAAATGAATGTGTCCGTCTGTGACATAACTGGTGCTCATGTAAATCGCTCTGATACCTTAGGGTTTAGTTCGCGCTATATAAAACTCCACCAAAAAACATGTACTGTTACTTAGAAAACACGTTCAAGTAGTATTACGAAATATACAACAGGACTTGCAGGACAATGTGGTGAAATTCCATCGTGCACTACAAATTCCACAAGTTATCGGTTATGTGGATGGACGGTACCCATGTAATACACTGAACATCTACATACAAATCTTAAAAGTTAACACTCACTTAACATACAAGTCGGTGATAATTTTGGGGCATATCAACAACAACACGCAATAAGTATCGCTAAACGCGTTTAGCGTGTTTGTCTCTATCGCCGGATCACATCGCCGTGTTAGCGGCGTATTTGCAACACTTTGCTAACAGGCGATGTGAAATCCGGTGATAGACGGTGAGAATGAGCATTAGCGTGCAAAATCCCATGATAAGGGAACAGCGCTAATGAAAATGTAGATAATAGGGAGATGTGGACTTAACCTTGCGATCCACCTCCCATTATACAGATAGCTAAGTCGGAAAAAAAGGAGACGTTAGATACCAGTGATAACCACGGTTAGCGTGGCTTTTATTATCGCTTCGCTTGTCCGGGGCCGGCTTGCAAATACTGCGATGTCTGGTTAGCGAGTTTTTCCCTGTTGTTTCTGGGAAGCAACGCCTACTTCGCATCTCATTAGCGATGCGGGCCGAGGCGTTAATGTAACGGCTGCTAACATGCGCTAATGCATGTTAGCGGCGCTTTGATGATAATGAGTTAAAATAATCGCCGCTTTTCCGGCGCTATGTGCCAGAAGAGCGGCGTTATGTCTCTTGTTGATATGCCCCTTAGTGTTTGATCACATGCCGGCTGTCAAAATATTCTGGCAGTACCCAGGATTACTTTGATTCCAACAGTGTGCCATGCATGAATGTCGCGAGGGGAGCATAGAGCTTTGTGTCTGTTAGATAAGTTATAAAACTTTACACCGGTGAATATTCCACACCCAAACCTATCCTAGAGGTCGAGTTTTGATGATTTCCCTCCTAGGAGGCAGTGTGTATGCCATCAGGTCATGGCTACTAACCCTATATCTGCGTCCCTATTCAGCAAGGCAGCTGAGATACAAGATTGATCACAAAAACTGGGTCCATGGCTGAACGTAAATCTGTACTGTTGGAGAGAAGATACCATTACCTTCACAAATGTGGTGGAGCTCTGCAGGACGCACCTGAGACCCTATGCAAAATGACTGCTTGTGCTATTTTGCATCGCAACAAGATGAGGACTACTTATAGATCCAGACAATGATGACTGAGGGTGAAGTTTCATTGTCATCATTCAGTGATGCACGTAGTTACGGCATAGTCTCCATGTGTATGGTCATTTCTTTTGTACTTCTCTAACTGCATGAATCCTTTTCTTAAATGCAATTTTTATGCTCCTGGCTTGCTTTGCTATGGCCCACACATTTTTCAACTGTCTGAACTGCTGACAGGCCAAAATAGAACCCTCCACAATGCTAGGGGTGATGATGTACCTCCATGACCCTCTATTGTTACTTGCTCTGATGGCAGGTCTGGCCCTTTACATATCTCTGAATTGCTGTAAACAAAATGCCAATGATGTCTGTAGCCTTAAAGGTTTTGATGTTTTCACTCTGTATATATGTTGGACGCTTGGGGTACAGATGGAGTCGTCAATGGGCCGGCAACAGATGCATCTATGCTTGTGTTGCACAAACCACCTCCCTCACCCCCAAAAATTCATATCTCCTTCTTCTTCCGCCACTTCTACTGTCGGTCTGTAAGGAAACCCAGAGCTTAGTGTCTTATAAGGAATGCATGAATTTAATGCACATTTATTTTTGTAGCTTTGACTAAAATGTTTCAATCTAATTACTTTATTCAATCTAGTGTTTTAAAAATTATCACTGAACATGTGGAACATTCAAACAAAATAAGTTACATTTGCAGATAAGCCAATGAACCACATGTTCTGCTTTGCAATATTCCTGTAACATGTATAACAGGGCAAGAATCATTGGACATAATGTACTAAGCATTTTAACGTTTGCAAAATGCTGCAATTCGATGGTTTGCAGCTGTTAAAATGTTTTTCACACTTACTAATCCCATTTTAGGAGATTGAAACGTTTTCCCAACTCCTAAAATGGCGCTCTGAATGGATACTGATCAGTGTCTGGAAGGGACGTGTTGTAAGATTTACTTTTAAATACCGAATCGATCTCTAATGTATCAATGTTTTACGACCAAAATCCAGTGGCAAAGCATCGATTTTTTACCAACGCTTCAAAGGATATTTCAACTGGTTAAAAAAATAGAAGGGGTCACCTTGGCATCCCTTCCCTATTTGAATGTAAAAAAAAAAGACTTTCAAAACAAAACTTTTCTTTTAAATGCAGTCCCATTTTTATGTCTAAAAAATAAAGTTTGCTTTATTAAAAGCAATCACAGACATGGTGGTCTGTCGACCCCAGCAGGCCACCATCCCAATCGAAGTGAGTAGGACGAGTGAACCACCTCATTAATATGTAGTAAGTAGGTCAGATTCCTACCCACTACGCTTCTGAACTTTAATAACCGACCTTTTAGTGCATAGTTTGTTTCTTAAATTTCTTGACTGATTGCATAAGCACTGGCAAATTGCAATCAGTATTTTGCAACCAGTAAACAGTACAATGTAGAACGTGTGATGTATGTTAGTGTATTTGCAATATCTCACATATGTAGCTGTTGTGCACATGGTACACCAAGAACAAACATTCATTTTAACAGGTAGGGAAGTGGGTGAGGGAGGTGGTTGTAACGACTTTCGTTGTAATGGAACAAGTGGTAACGACGCGCTCGTTGTATTGCCCCAGTTGTAAAGGCATGCATTGTAAAAGCATGCATGAATACATCATACATCCGCTCATACTCCTAGACGCAAAAAGAACAAATGATAGACGGAGTGCTGAACAAATAAAACATTCACCCCAGTCACAACTCTGGGTTTAATCAATCGTTTTTTTGCTCACCATGACACCCCAGTTTGGACCCAGCCATATGTAAATCAGTCTTGATCCTGCTCCTCATGGGAACAATACAACCCGAACTGCCAGGCCAGGTCCTCCCTGGACAAGAAACAAGCATCCTGGAACCAGTTTCGGGGTATCACCCCCCATCAGCCAGGCTTGCTTGAATCCAGTGGCACAGTGAGCATGAGACCCATGTCTGGGCATACCCTTCCCACTTAGGGTGACAGAAGCAACAAGAACAAATTATAGACGGAGTGCTGAATGAATAAAACATTCACCCGCATCACAGATCTGGTTTTAATCCATTGTTTTTTTGCTCACCACGCCACTCCAGTTTGGACCAAGCCATATGAAAATCAGTCTTGACCCTATTCCCCATGGAAACAGTTCAGCCCGAACTGCCAGGCCAGGTCCTCCGTGGACCGGTACAAACATCCTGGGACCAGTTGGCAGTTTGGGTTGGACTGCTCCCAGTGGGAGCAGGGTCAAGACTGATATGCTTATGGCAGGGTCCAAACTGGGGTGACGTGTCGAGCAAAATAGCGATGGATTATACCCAGATCTGTGACTGGGGGTGAGTGTTTGAAAAGTTTCAACTTTTTTGCTGACAATATTTTATTTGTGTACAGGGTAGATTTAGCCTAAAAAATGGAGATCTTGTTTGTTAAGAGTAAAGCTTTATGCTTATTGTTATCTGCGAGATCCAGATTAATGCACCACCTATGTTCCTGTCTGATGCACAGCTTCCTGAGATCTTTAAGCTTATCCATAAACCAAGGGGCAGAGAATTTATTCCTATTGGCAATTTTTTATCTTTTATGGGGGCTACAATATCTAAAGCTGCCTCACCGCAACTTACAAAATATTCCACAGAGCGACTGGTGGAGGTATCTACATGCAATACCACTGTATTAAGGACATTCTGCATGGCTTCTGGGGTAATCCTGCTCCAATTTCTGCAGACTAGCGACCTGCTCTGTGCCCCTATAATGCTAGTCCAAGGATATCCCGGCATATAAGAATTTGTGTAACATTGTTTCATTTAATTAAGAATTTTGAAGAACATGCAAATATTATTAGGGCATCTTCAGTGGAGCACATGAGATTATATCCATAGAAGCAAATGAGATGTGCCACTGAGAGGACATAAATCTTAAAAATAGTGAGGCTCATGGAGAAGCCCTGCAGGACTCCATTGGTCAATGATTTGAAGTGGGACCGGTATGGTGGTAAGAACATGGCCCGAGTACAATTAAACAAATAAGAGGAAATCTATTTGAAAGCCTTATCACACACTCCCACTAGAAATAGACTGGAGTTATAACTCTTGAGAAACATTTTCAAATAGTGCAGATAAATGTAGGCAAACAGAGCAGCAAGATAGGCCTATAAAAATGCTCTATACTGTCTCATCGGTGGAGGATTTATTTTAAGACGAACAACTATAGCCTAATTCCAGTATCTGCCAGGGACGCATATGTTAAACTCTTAGAAAATAAGGAGTCTAAAGTAGTCTACAGTCTCATGAGCCTGGTTCAAAGGAGGATATCACCTTGACCCCTCAGACTACGTCCTGACTAGTGGCAGCTGGAAGGGTTATGGCCTCAATGCTCTGCTTTAACAATATGAATGTCTCTTTGGTCGGATTTAGTGATTGATAGAGAAGCAGGTTGAACTGCACTTAAACTTAGATCTTGTTTGCACAGGCATTGGAGTTTTTAACCATGGGAAGTTATCCACATGGCGTAATTAGTGGGTATGATAAATATTGCACCCCACAAATGTACCTGACCGATTTCAGCAGGTCAGATATGTATAAGCCAAATAAAGCCACCACTACATACTTCACTGATGTAGGTCACTGGTGGTAAAACACTTATGTATTGGTGTCTCTTCAACTGCCAAGCAAGAAGAACACAATCCAACAGTTGCTTATTGATCTGCTTGGAGTCAATACCCGTATCAATGTAATTTTAGTATTTTCAATGATGTCAAAAAAGCTCTAGCTGATCTAAAAATCTTGGTATGCTTTGACTAAACTAAACATGTGGAGTTTGTGGCTACTGCAACCACCCATACGGAGGTTAGACATTATCCTGGTAAAAAAGATTTCAGGATAGTAAAACTTAGATTTTGGCCTGAGTCCAACACAACCTTATCCATACAGACAAAATAGTCTAATACCTTGACAGAAAGAATTGAAATCAGGTGGAATGTGTGATAGAAAATTTCCTGAATATTTGTAAAAACATGGAGCAAAAATCCTGATGGGTCCAGGTTTCTGCATCATGTTCCCATCGCAGGCCCAAAATTCAGAATGACCCAGTTATGTGAATTCTATAACACCAGGTATTGCTTAAGTAGAGTCTGGCCTTGCTACTCGGTGTCAATGGTTAACTCTCAATCAGGCCCATAGAGTTGGATATTTACGAGTCCAAACTACAGCTTTTCTTTGGTGCATCGCTTCCACACATAATTTCCTTGGAAAAGGTCTTGTTATGTAAGGCTTTCACTGAAAGCCATTAATGTGAATAACTGGACCGAAATCAGATTATTTACTGCTATGATGTATCAAAAGGGGGGAACAAATGCCATTTCTCTCAGTTGTGACATTACAAGATGAAGTGCTCGTACACTCCTGTATTTCACGAACTCCCCTAGGATTGTGGAGACCCAATCTAAGTGGTGGAATTACGTCTCATCCACCTCATACTGCCTCTCCTGGATCTCCAAAGACGAAGAGGAGGTGAGAGAATGAATACTGTGGAGCATATTTATGAGGATGTGGAGCAGTGCTGTGTCACAGGGAAAGGGCAGGAATGCGCTATTTTTAAGTGTAATACAATGCATTCCTGTCCTTGGTCCTGCACTGGCGTCATTTTGAATGCCTAGTGCCAATGCAGGCACCCTTGTACCATGGTTAAAGCATTGGTTTTGTGCAGGAAGGGGCACATTCCTACATATTAACAATCCTGAGAGGCATATTCCCCCTTCTATGGGTGCTGCAGGATGCAGCGCACATACAAAGAGGAAGTAATGAGGAGAAATAAAGATATTCCTTCTAGTTACTTCTCCCCTGGAAGGCATATCTTTTTGGTGCACTCCCAGGTTTACCAGTTCTGATAGATCTGGGAATGCATCAAAAACCATGGGAGTTGTGTGGAAACACTCACGCAATGTCCATGGAATGCGTTTCCAGGGCAGATTAGCGCAACGCAGCGCCAGATTTATGAAGCCACTCAGGGCTTCATATCTGGTTTTTGAATTGCATCACGCTTGCATCACATTGTGTGGTGCAACGTGACACAACAGGGCTCAAAATATGCCCCTGTGTGTTGCTTCTGCCAGTCACTGCATTTCCCTATCAGCAAGTGTCTGTGAAGACCCACACTTAAAGGGAAATAAGTGCAGTGCTGGTCAGCGGCTCTCAACAGATCCGATGTCAGCACAACACTGGCTTTCAGTGTGTTATTGGGCAGGAAGTTTGCGGCATAGTACAGTGGGCGATGTGAGTGAGTGTCAGGAGACCAGGTATTTCTTTTAACATACTTAAATCTATAGAGTGGTTGGAAAGTCAGCACGCCAAATATGTTGTTGTGTTTTATTCCTTTAGTTTGGAAGATGGAAGAGTAAATGCAGAGGGTGGTGGTGTTGCGTTGCAGAAGGCCAAGTTTTTTTTCAATTTCAGCACGAAGAGAAAGAAGATGATGGGTATGGGTGTTAGGAGGCCAGATATTTTTTTTTAACTCAGTGAAGTGGTAGAGAAGCCCTCACAGGTATGGCTCTCCTATTATTCCTTTTACCTTGTACAGTTATTGAAAGCAATGGAAGATGATGTGTGATAGACATACATAACATAGAATTATAGAAATCTAAAAAGTGAATAGTGGATGTTTTGCACCTCAGTGTTCTTTTTGACATCTTAGGCAACTCTAGCTTCACTGTTGTTTTCTGTTTGGTGTCACTGAAAAAACCTTGGGGAAAAACATCCTCATTTTTCGTTGTTACCCATCTCTAATCTTATATTTCCTTCCCACACCCAGTATACAGGCCACAGAATTGCAGTGTCTTCTTCCACTGCCCCACAAGAGAACATGGACAGCCCAATAAAGCATCCCACATTGAAAACTGAACTACCACTGTTCACCTCTCAAGTACCTTAATAGATCAAAAGGGGCACACAGCTTGAGATCTGCAATTAAACCTAGGCATTTTTTGGGTTCCTGGTTTAAAGTGATATATATGTCAAATTCAGCGACCCAGTCTGTGCACTACAATGTAACCAGCTCTTGCTATTATCTGTTTTATAAGGACATCGCAGCCTTGCCATCTGCTCAGTGACGCGCCTTACCTCCATCAGCGCTTCACACCTCACACATTAGAAATCACATTCTCACAGTGTAATTATGGTGCTCGATTCAGGCCTGGCAGGGCTTTCGCTAACGAGTGCAAGATATGCAGAGGACAGCAATGTGGACAGCTTGTTCAATGCTTCCATTAGTGATTACCTATAACATAGGTATGATGCTCCCCCTTCTCCATCTCAGCATTACTGAGCACAGCATGGGCAAAGCACGCCTGGCAGGGTTTCTCGTTCCTTTCTGAAAATTCCTTCCAAGTCTTTATTTCTCACTCCGAAACTCATTTGAACTATGTCTGAATTTCATACTACAGCCTTAAAGAGGCTTCACTTATGCATGGAAGGCAGGTGGGAATTACGGATCCAGCCAGGAGCTTCATGATTTCCGAGTATTAATTTGAATATTAAGCATGACTGCAGAAATGCTATTGTGTGCAGCATGTTGCAAAATGTGACATCTTTATCAAAATTCCTCTTCCCATACAAGTCAGTGCTATATTCTCGAATGACTCGAACTAGCTGAAAGAATCATATTATAAATAATTTTTTCAGATCCTTGCAAAACATGTCCACTACCAAATAAGTTATATTTTTAAATATATTTTAAATATCTTAAAGGATTGCTTTTGGGTTGCACAGCTCTGGAAATATCTCTGCGTACCCTGCATGTCACAAGTTGGAATGTAAATGTAAATCCAGTACTTGTATAGCGCACGAATCAGCCCCGAAGGGGTATCTCGGCGCTGGGGGCCGTTGGGAAGATTAAGCGAGCTATTGCCCAGAGTCGCATGGTGCTGGGCAGTCCCCTGCCGCCAGAGCCAGGGATCGAACCGTGATCCCCAGCGTCCAGCGTCAGTAACCCTGGCCGCAGCGCCACACCCCTCTATGTTGGGAAGACTCGGAATTTCATTCCCATGAGCTTGATAAAATTAGTGCAATTGAATGACATAATAATAATACCAGTAATTGATCTACAATAGCTAACTATTTTGAGGTGTGCTCTTCATAAATCGTCAATGTCATTATAAGGTATTGCAGTTGTGAGAAAATGTATTTGTTGTGATAATAGTGTACCAGTGCAATTCATGCTTCAATAGTCTGAAAAAAGAATGAGAATAAAATGTATGACAAAATCATTTCTCCATCAAAGGTTTCAAAACTTATGCTCTGCAATCTTGTATTGTAACTTGACTTTTCCTGTCAGCTATTAGTGCATTAATATATCTTTCCGTCCATCAATCCTTTGCTAGTTTAGCCTTATTTCAATATTGTTTCAAGTTTTATCAATAGGTCTCAAAGCATAGAAAGTACTGAATATTGCAAGCACAGCAGTGCCCAGTGAGGAGGTTTTGGAAAGTGCCTACCGGTTAATCGTGATAATGATAAAGCAAATGATTTACACATTTGTGTCTGCTGTTCTCAAATCCAGAAGGTACTATTTAGTTCTATACACTAGAAAGAACATTTTCTTAACATTAATTTAAAAGCTTAAAAAAGTCTTCATTAGTCAGGAGACATGCCCAAGATTGTATCAATCTGGCTTCGTTGAGGCACTATTAGTAATGTTTTTTCATGTTTTTGGAACATTCATTTTGTAGATGAACTTATCATTTATTGAGTCATTTAAATTATTTTGCAGTCCCTATCTTTTAGATGAAGTCTCCATTGTATGTTCTTCCTGATATTCTGTTTGAAATGCCCACCTTCATATTCCAAGACACTTAAGGCACTTTAAGATGTAACGTATGTCATTGCTGTTCTCAATACAATCTTGTTTCATATTATGACATATCATCTTTTTGTAATGAACTTTTTACTGAATGTTCAGATAAAGATGTTGTTCCATTGTGAATATGGATTGGAAACTGCATTATATATACAATGGACTGCACAAGAAAAGCAATGCATGTGCAATGGATCTTTTTAGGAGCCTAAGGAACAAAAGGGAGTTGATATCATCCAAAAGTTCAATTTACAGAGTTACCAATTTGGTCATACAGTGAGAATCTAAAAGTCGGTAAATGGGATTAGGTATAGATTTATTACAAATTCAATGCCGAGCTGATGTACACTGATCTCAACAATACATTCTAAAAATACATAATCACTACCGGCAGACCAAATATTCTAACAAAGTTAAGTCTCAACAACATGAAACATACCAGAAATTCAGTAATGGCAATGAAGAAAATGAGGAACAGGATTTTATGATCAGAATATGATCCTCTTGCCTAGGCATGAGTAAATATAAATGACCTAAACTAAGCCTACTCTAAGGAGCACTAATTGGGGAAACCATAATTAGATCCAGTAAAGCAGGAAGGTGTCAGCATTTCTGAGACTTCTGTAAAAGTTCACCAAAATCAGTAATATTCTAAAGCATAAAGCCACACAACAGAGAAAAGCAAAGCGGTCTGTACTCCTCTGAGTCTAAAGGGAATCTGACTAAAGCTAAAGTGTGATCACCAATTGAACCCACAAAAGAACATTCGAGAATCCCATTTCAAGTGTCTCATTACTTTCCACTTCCACACAGTAAAACTTGGTGACTACACTTGAAACTCCTTTCTTTTGGTCCGCACAGCAGAACATCCTTGGATTCCTCCTGTCTCCCGATATAGCATGGACCCGAGTCCTCCCTTAGTTTGTTAGCGCCTCTCGTCCCCACCAAAAGTACTCCTCCTGAGCCTCACTATCTCTCATACAAAATGTGTATTTTTCTAACAATGATATCATATGAATGAACCTGCAGAGGAGAGAAAAACATTGCAACCCAACCAAACTTAAACAAAAAATTCAAATGCTAAGGCCTCTGGTCAAGTGATTGTGGCAAGCATCTCAGTTCACTTTTAAATGCATGGTTATAGAGACATATACAGTTATAAAATAAATGCAAAATACTATTCAAATGAGTATGCGATTATGTAAGGATTAACAATATTATTCAAACAACAAAAGTGCAGATATATATGGGAACTGCAATCTGATGGCACTGTAAGAAAAACATTAGTATGCACACTCATATAAATGTTGGGATTATACAGTAAATGCACTTTTCTGTATCTGTTCAAATGCACTACATTACGTTGATGATATTAAATCACACAAACACATGAGACCATGTGTTTGTGTATATATATATATATATAAATATATATATATATATGGCATGGTCAAAACATAAAAGGGTGGAGCCAAAGTTACGCTGCGGAGTTGCAAGTTTGCATTTCGTCCATCATTTGTGTGTCTTTTGCTTTCTCACCCTAAGAGCGCCGGGTAAGCCCAGATGTGGGTCCCAGGTTCACTTTGCCACTGGATTAAAGCTAGCCTGGCTGATCTGGGGTGATACCCGAAACTGGCCCCAGGATGCTTATTTCTGACCCAGGGAGAACCTGTCTTGGCATTTCGGGCTGGACTGCTTCCATGAGGAACAGGGTCAAGACTGATTTGCATATGGCTGGGTCTAAATTGGGGTGGCATGATAAGCAAAGGAACAATTGATTTAACCCAGCTCTCTTGACTGGGGGTGAATGTTTGATTTGTTCCGCATTCCGGCCATCATTTGTGTGTCCTTTGCTTTCTCGCCCGATGTGCGCCGGGTATGCCCAGACATGGGTCTCGGGCTCACTGTGTCACTGGATTCAAGCTAAACTGGCTGGTGAGGGGCGATACCCCGAAACTGGTCCCCAGATGCTTGTTTCTGGTCCATGGAGGACCTGGCTTGTCAGTTCCGGCTGGACTGTTCCCATGAGGAGCAGGGTCAAGACTGATTTGCATATGGCTGGGCCTAAACTGGGTTGGCATTGTGAGCAAAAGAGCAATGGATTTAACCCAGATCTCTTGACTGGGGTGAGTGTTTGATTTGTTCCTCATTCTGTCTATCACTTGTGTGTCTTTTGCTCCAGTTGGAAAGGCTTGAATCAATCTGAGCTACTGGGAAGTACTCTAACTTTATCCCTTTCCATCATTTTTAGCCCCACCATTGACATTATAGACCGAATCCTAACTATATTTTACAAGTGAGACCAAATACAAGTGAAAAGCTTTCCGCGTGTTCCTTTTCGAGTGGGAAATGATCTAAAAGGTTCAGCGGAACTGTCTGTCCCTTTCGCGGCAGTGCCAATATTGCTGGTTAGTCCTTGCCTTACAAGGGATGTAAGCAAACTAAATAATAGATGGCAAAGAGAGTAATTACCAGTGCTAAAAAGTAATTCAAGCACTATATCTGATGTAGTTTGTTTTTTGTCCTGTCATAAATGGATCTTTGCAAGTGATTTTTGGGTAGTGGTATTAGGAACATGCCACAATGTTAACGCAGCACAACGCCTTGGTAAAACCAAATTTGATCTAGCATGTAGTTGAATTATACAAAATGCTTTCCTGGCCTCGGTTTTCCGTGACTCAGTACAGGGTGGAAAACCTGTTCCAGAAATCAGCAATTAACCATCTTTGCTTTCATGGAAGGTGACAAACTCCAAGTGTATGAACTTTGCAAGGGGCGGCTAAAGTAATCATGAAATATCTCAGGTGAAAGGAAACACTACTGAATATCCAATCTGTCATCAGACACATCAATCCCATTCCTCCGCTGTTCATGCATGCCCTTCAAACAAACCTTGGTTGGGAAAAACCAACATATCAATGCAAGCATATCCAATAAATATGTGGTACCTGTACTAATTTTCACTGAGTTTCCTGTCTCTTTCTGGATCACAAGCACCAGTTTCCCAGCAAGAAGATAGAGTAGAAGAACTCCACTATCTTCAGATAGCTCCGTGGACAGCAGCAGACCATCTTGATTCCAGGTGCGGAACTGGAAACTGACTGACAGGCCATCAATCTTGGGGGTGCCGGGTAACAGCAGGAAGCTGCTGCTGGTGCTCACAAATGTGATGGGAACAATGTGCTGTTTGGAGCATGAAAATGTCACATTGCCCTGTAAAATAAGTTAAAATATAAGCATTAGTGGTAAGATAAAATAGGCGACTATTAAGTAAAGTATGTCAGTATGACGTGTGTATGGCGGCTTCGAATGAACAGGATTTTTCACACGTTAACAATTGATTAATGGAACCATGTTAAAGATTTATGAATTTCCACAGATTTCAAAAGCGAGGTTGCTCGTGTCATTTGCATTGCCCACTCCCCTGGCGATGGTGTGGAAACTCCCATGTTCTAACCACTAATTATCACTTAACGTGGTAGACAAATCCAAACAGCTTGCCCATTTCCTGCAGTTACACATGGCATAGTTTTGTATAAATAGTTGCAGATTCTAACCTTGTTACTCAAGATTTGGATTTCGGGGTGAAGTTGTAAGCTTTCTAGGATTCAAGGTGCACTTATGTATGAAAAAGATTTTGTGAATTGGGCCTCTTATCTTTGCAAATGTCTACATATAAAACTGCACAACTACACTGTGCAAGAGGCATTTTCGGTATTTGTATTGCGATTACAACTGCTGTTATTGAATTCTGGTGAAAAACAATTTTTCTTACTGCTGACTTTGCATTGACATACAAGATACACTCTTCCTCAAGCTGACTCCCACCACTCCCACTTCTCGACACAGTGGATGTCAAACCAGCATGTGCACTGTGGCAGCGCTGACACACTGTGCAAACTCAGGGGCATATCTACAAGGCCATGCGATAATTATCGCTCAGCGCTCTTAGCGCGAGGATAATTATCGCCGGCCGAACCTGAATTTTATCGCGGAGATAGCGTGCTATCAGCAACGCTTATCTCCAAAGCGATAAAATTCAGAGCGCAAGCTGCCAATTGTGCGATTATCGCTGGAAATACAGCGATAATCGCACAAGGTTTGGCGATAGCTTGCTGATAGGGCAAGACATACTTAGCCATGATATCCACCTTCCATATGATATCATGGCTAAGTCAGTCTCAAAGCAGGCGTTAGGAAAGTAGCGATAACAGAGGTTATCGCTACTTTTCTTGTTGCTATGCTTCTTTGCCTGAGGCTTGATAATAGGAGAAATGTCGCTTAGCGACTTTTCTCCCGTTATCCTGGGGAGGAACGCCCACTTTGCATCTCATTAGAGATGCAGAGCTGGGCGATAGGGAAAGGGCGATGTAGCATGGATTCACGCGTTAGCGTGTCCTTGCTAATAGGGCGTTAAAATTATTGCCGCTTTTCGTCCGAAAACGGACGCTAAAGCGGCGATAATTTTATCGCCAGCCCTTGTAGATATGCCCCTCACTCTTTTGCCCTTCTCTGAAATAAGAACAAGGCGAAACCTAGAAAGGAACCAAATATTGTCTTTGTGTTGTGTGCACAATCGTCAAGATGGTTCAGGTCAGGGGATGCGAGATAAAGTTTGTGATGCAGAGCTTAGCGCTATATTCCCTTCCTATGTGTGCAGGGCTTGGCTTTTGCATTGAGAAATTACTGTGGATAATACACACTTCACCCACGTAATTTTATCAAAGTTAATTTTGGCAGGACAAAACTGCCAAACTGTACCGGAGAAAAAAGTTCTGTTGGGCATGGGGAAATGAGTCCGGTAGGCACTGGAGCATCATAAAATTGGTTCTACACTCATTCTTATTGATTAGGCCACATATGTATATTGAGGCCTCGTGTATTCATGAGATATAATGTAACCCACAAGAGAAACGTGCAATTAAAGCCACATACAAAGTGCACATGCTATGTAATCACATCATTTATAAATATGTGTTGTTCGCTAATGCTTTGTTTTCAGCAATAACAAGTTATAGCTTATATGCATTTAAAAGAAGATATTCTGCCTTTTGCGATGTAATGGAATAGCTATACATGAGAAATGCATTTACTTTTATAATATGACTGCTCATGTATTAGCATTTATTTAGTTATAACGTTTATTGACGTTTTGAATTTGTTAACTTGACCAAAGGCCTTAAGCACTTGGGTTTCGCAATGTCTAACTTTCAATGGGAATGTTTTCTCGAATGAGGTGTTTTTCTCCCTTCTCCAGGTGCCTAGTACGATGACCTAATGAATGGAAAGAAGGCTCTTTTGTGGGAAAGGATAAGGAAGCGAGAAGGGAGTCAAGGGCAAAAGAAATTATGGCCAGAGGGGAGGCTAACTGTCTGTGAGGAATGACACATCCAGATATCTCAAGGTCGTCGTGAGATATGTGGGTCAAAGAGAAAGAGTTATTGGTGTGTTTTCGAAACTGTTAGAAATGGGGGTCTCTAGTTGGCAGAGGTAGGTACCTTTGTCCAAATAGGGACCCTTGCTTCTAGTCAGGGTAAGGGGGATACACACTTTAGATAACCCCTGCTCACCCCCTTGGTAGCTTGGCACGAGCAGACAGGCTTATCCCAAAGGCAATGTGTAAAGTATTTGTACCAACACTCACAGTAACACAGTGAAAACACCACAAATGGACACCACACAATGTTTAGAAAAATAAAATATCTTTATCTAAACTAAACAAGACCAAAACGACAGAAATCCAACATACATAGGTAAAAATATGACTTTCAAAAGGTTTCAAGAACTTGTACCATAGAAAACTATGGATGCGTGACTTTTCACCAAAGTACCTGTAGATGCGTCAAAGTTCCAAAAGCCAAACAGCCGCAGAGTCGGATAACAAAGAGATGCAACACTCCTGAGACCTTGGGGAGGCGAGGCGACAGTTCTGCGACACGCAGAGGACGAGTTGCGTCAAATCCGGTCTGTATGGGGAGTGAAGCTTCGATTGTTCATGACGGTTCCGGTTCACAGGTGATGCGTCAGGACAGCGTGCCACACAGGTACGATGCGTGGATATCTGGGATGCGTCACCGATCGATGCGTCTGCATCGAGCGGCGCTGCATTGATCCTCTTCAGCCGCGATCCCTCGATGCGTCGATTCTTGCAGCGGCGATAGGCGCTGCAACGGTTTTCGCAGCGGCATGGCGATGCGTGGAAATGTTTCTTGCACCGTGGAGATGCGTCGGGAAAACAGCCGGAAGAAGAGCGATGCGTCAATTTTAGCAGTTCTTCATGTTTCTTCTCTCTTCTAGCTCCCAAACAGCAGCAACAACCTCCAGAGGCCCAAAACTGGCACAGGCACCTGTTAGCAGGCTAGAACTCACAGCAGCAGAGTTCAGGGGAGCTGGGGATGAAGTCTTTGTGTTCCTGAGACTTCAGAACAGGAGGCCAGCACACTTCAGGCCCTTGGAGATCTCCTTCAAGCAGGGGACACAGCACACAGCAAAGTCCTTCTTCTTTCCTTGGCAGAAACAGCAACTGCAGGCCAACCCCAGGCACACAGCAAGGGCAGTACTTCTCTTCAGTCTCTCCAGCTCTTCTCCTTGGCAAAGGTTCCTCCTGAATTCCAGGAATGATCTAAAGTTCTGGGGTTTTAGGCCTAATACTTATTCCACAAAATGTCTTGGTTCTCTTTTTGCAGGGGGCTCTGAGCCCAGTTCAAACCAGTTCTGAGGGGCACTCTGCAAGTGCACAACAACATCCATTGTCAGTGTGAGCCTTGGCTCCAGACACACCACAGGGGGGGCAGAGGCAGCATTATGGAAGGCAGGCACAGCCCTATTTAGGTACAGATGCTACACCTCCCACCACTCCAAATGCAAATCAGGCCTATTCAGCCTAGTGCTGACTCATCCAGACTCCTGGAGCCACTGCACCTCTCCAGTCCCTGTCACTCCAAAGCCAGACAGTCAATCCACAAACAGGCAGAGGCGCACAGGATGGTTGAACAAGAAAATAGCCACTTTCTAAAAGTGGTATTTTCAAACACACAATTTAAAAACCATCTTTACTAAAAGATGTGTTATTAAATCCTGAGTTCAGGGATACCAAACTACATTTTTCCATCTTATTACTATGGGAAGATATGCTTGTAAAATAATACAAAGCATTCCCCATTCTGTCCTATGGGGCAAGATAGCCTTTCAATAGTGAAAAACGAAATTGGCAGTATTTCACTATCAGGACATGCTACACACACCAGTACATGTCCTACCTTTCACATACAATGCACCCTGCCCAGGGGGGTACCTTGTGCCTACCATAGGGTTGCCCTATATGTAAGAAAAGGGAAGGTTAGGGCCTGGTAAGTGGGTGCATTTGCCAAGTCGACATGGCAGTTAACAAACTGCGCGCAGGCACCGTGGTGGCAAGCCTGAGACATCGTTTCAGGGCTACTCATGTGGGTGGCACAATCAGTGCTGCAAGCCCACTAGTAGCATTTGATTTACCAGCCCTGGCACACTCGTTGCACTTTACTAGGGACCTACTGGTAAAACAAATATGCCAATCAGGGAGAAGATCAGCAGTGGTAAAGTGCCCAGAGTCCTATAGCCAACAAACACAGGTCAGGAAAAAATAGGAGGACGAAGCAAAAAGTTTGGGCATAACCCTGCAAAAAGGGCCATTTCCAACAGAAACATACATCAAAGAAGAAGGAATTATGACTATGTATTGCTAAAGAGAATATTGTTTGAAGGTGGTCTCTAATTGGGTCTATGACAATAATTTAGGACGGTCTTTGAGAGCATAACATGGCGATGTTCTGTGGCTTCGAATGCACACTATGCTGAGATTCCTTTAGGATAGGAGAGGTGCCTTACATTCTATGTTTTATTTTTGTTGTATGGCTTCATGCTATACACAACCTACTTTAAAAACTTCTACTGAAGTTCCATGCTTACACTTTTCTCTTTTTTTATGGACCTAATTGAAACTTTTTTACATTTTTAGTGTAGTTTAAATGAGGAATTGGAAATCTTCATGCATCATAGACAGAAGGATCGGACTTTTCAATCTTCTCATTCTTCCATGTTCCTTTTACTATGTACCATCGCTACTGAGGATCTCATTGGTTATTTACTATTGAGAATACATTTTGTTTGCAGAGTTGGAAGTCATGTGAAAATTCTGTATTTCTGTGCAATGTTTCTGAGATTGAATTATTTTACGCTGGCTTTGAATTTGTAGTAAATCTATGTAACCTGACTTCCTGATTTGGAGTTTTACTGTGTAGCCAAATGGTTTGCACTGTATTTGTGAATTTGAATTGAAATCTAACTCCTTTATTTCTCAAGCTCCCTAAAAAGATAGAACCAGAGGGGACAAAAAGGGCCCATATCCCCTTTGCTGCAGCAGATGGTAGCAGAAGTAGGATTGTTTGGGTCTTGAAATAGGGAGTTAGTTAATGCCCCAGGTTAGGTCAGTTCCAGCCGTGAAGTTTAGGATTCAATTTGGAGGATCGGTGCAGTTTCAGTGTCCAGTGGTGGCATAATAGCAGCGGAAGGAGTGAGTATCAATATGGTTGTGTGCGTATGGCTTATGCTTAGCATGCAGTGTTGTAATGGTTGTGTGATGTCTGGTAGAGGTGTTATGTATGTTGTGTGAATGTGGTGTTTAATATGGTAAAGGTGTTAACAGGTCCGACATGGCCTAAGATCCAGGGATAGTATTGAAAGTTGTAGAAGACACTGTATTGCATTGTCTGCTAGAATTTGTGGGATTTGTCATGAGATGTCACCGGCACCCCAATTAAGATATCTTTTGTGTGATTGAGGAGTATGATTAGTCAGTGTATCCTTTGCGCATGGCAATATGATATTGATTAAGGTGATTATCCGTGGGTCGAAGTTTTGCTTGAATGTGTGATTGGTGAGATTTCCTTGTGTGACAGAATTCTCTTTGTCTCTTTAGCAAAGCAGACAACTGTTGCATTGAATTTGGTTGCACGTGTGAGGCTGAAAGAGTGCCATCGTGAAAAATTGCAAACAAGGGTGAACATTGCAAGGTGTGAGATCCACGTCACGCTGTGCCGTGCTCAGATTGGTCGGTTGGTGTGAAGCTGCGCTGTTATTGGTTGATTATGTCACATTATACTGCGTTGCTATTGGTTGCTGATTCTGAAAATAAATTGTGCAAAAATCGTTGTTTTTCTGTTGAAGTGAATAATATTGATTGTGGTTTTTTATATATTGTACTAAAAATGAAATGTTTTAAAGTGATACGGGACTTGATTAGTGGAGATGTGTCTATTCCTGTAAGAGAGGGAGAAGAGGCACCACCTGAGGATATAGCAGGTTCATTATATGACAATAAATATAGGGCTCCACAATTGTGTCTGGCTTAAACAATGGCACAAGATCACAGAAAAGGAGATGCATTAGCGTTTCCTTACTATGGTACATTTAACATATGAATCATTGAAAATTTGAGATTAATTTTGTATGAAATGAAACCACAGCCCAAACCTGCACTGTTCAAGGCACTTAATGCGTGTACACGCTAGAGAGAAAGAGAGGTTTCAAGGAAGGGCTAGAAGGACAGTACATACTTACAAGGATGCAAGATGGGATGCAGAACAGAGAAGGTGGAGGACAGATATGATAGAAGGAGCTAAATTATATCTAGCATTAACAGGTGAAGAGTTTGGAAAGGAAAGCAGAAAGAAAGTGAGAGGAGATGGATTGAAGGAAGTAGATGAGGGAGTTGAGACTGATGGAAGTGACTCTGGTGATAATCCTTTACATGTTTTCCTGTCTGAGCATCCACCTCCGTACAATGAAACATGAGTAAGGGAAGGTGGAAGTTTAATGATTAACAGAAATTCAGAGGTTGCTACTCCACCTATGAATACAAGCAATAATGCACTGGAAGATACCTTTATGAACTGGAACCAGAATATGACACAAGCTAATTCAGAAACTTGTATACTTTGTCACCATATAGTCCTGAATAATTCTCTTGCCCCAAATATATCGGATTACATTACGGTTTCAGTCATGATTGGACCTGTCGTCCGGATATATAACCCTAGTACTACAGATAGTG
The DNA here is from genome assembly GCA_963921515.1 of Calotriton arnoldi. Taxonomy (NCBI): domain Eukaryota; kingdom Metazoa; phylum Chordata; class Amphibia; order Caudata; family Salamandridae; genus Calotriton; species Calotriton arnoldi. The sequence continues at coordinate 44,473 of CAWUFW010020513.1, forward strand.
TTACATGTGATGCTTCTGAGGCACCCAGAAAAAGCTTCAACTAGATCTAATGTACAGTTTGATCCCTTAGTTCCCAAAAATGAGGATTCTCCTTGTGCTGCAAGTGCAGAACCATCTATGAGTCAGAGAGGATTTGGACCTTTAAGGTCATTTGTGGGCTTGCAAGAACTGGGTTCCCTTATATGAGAGAGTCACTTTGTTGTGTAGTTAATTAAAACTATTACAATTTTAGCATAAAATACATCCAGTATGACAACATTCTTATTTACACGTTGAATTGTGCAAAGTTGCAAGTTCGTTCGTTCTTCTTTAAATGAAGCGTTAAACATAATAGGTCTAAAACCAAGTCAGCGCATTTATGTCCAAAATGTGGAAATGTCCGCTGACTACATTCACAGGGATTGTAAGGAAGCTATGATAAATTTTTGTCTGCCAATAGGCTAGTCCAGAGATTTCCCTTACCATTATTGAAAGGGTCCCTGCTAATAAATAATTTCATTTCTTAGCGCAAATCTAAAAAAGATGGAGATATACATCTAAAATCGGAAGAAAAAAATGAACTGTGTGCAAGTGGGTGCCAAATAGCTGCTGTCCTCCATTACAATTTTATGTACACCTGCATTGTGCCCTTTGTGGCTGCCATGTTATTGGAGATCAATGTAGCAAACTTTTAGTAAATGGCGCGATCTTAAACAATTGGGAACTGAGTATGTTTCCATCTAAAACAATACAGTTGGGTCTGTGAATGAATTATGTTAAGTGACCGCTATACTCTTTTCCAATGATTATGTGCTTGCACTTTACTGTGTAGGGTAGCCAAAGGCTAGGGCGTGTAATCAGCACTATGGGTTCGATATTTGTAACAGTTTGCTGACTTGTTGCAAGAACTTGGCTGCCCTGCATGAGAGCTGTAGCAACTGGCTCTTTAGTAATGACATTACGGCAGGTCGACATGATCGAATCCGTAGAGAACGAAGAGCTGGAAGTAGAAAATGCCGTCTCCAGTTATTAACAGCTGGGCATATGCACAAGAAGTGAAGAACTGACTCTGCCGCCTGTTCGCAGAGTCGGCACAGACTGGTCGGCCATGTTCGTTTCCAGGTTGGGACCTGATCTTTTGAGCAAAAAGGTCCTACTCAAATCAAAAGCAGCGAGTGCTGTATGGTTGGAGAAATGTGTTGTACAAGATACGGCTGCGGCAACCGGACCCCGTACGAAGATAAAACCATCCATCAGTGTTTCTTCTTTGCAAGCGCTGCTTTGTCCAATAGCCAGGCTTTGTGTTTGGCGGCATTGTTTGCTATTTTTTTAAATGCAGGGAAGCTGTAGTTTGTGCCCCATGCTTCATGCAAGTTGAGAGTGGTGAACGCTTGCTCAAGCACGGTAGGCCAGTCTTTCTTGCCTTTTGGCTGGTTCTTCAGTTCCGTCCAGCAGAGACCTAGCAAGGATTCTTCTTGGGCTGCTCTCATCTTCCAGCACAACTTTAGTATTGCTGCTGACCTTTCCAGGAGTTGGTTGAGTAGCCCAAAATCCAGGCAGACTTGTGCCTGGGATGTAAATTGCAGAATACGGAAAAATTGTTTGAAGAGGCCGGATTGTTGCATATTCAAAAAGATTACATCTTTGCCTTTAAATAGTACGGAACCATATGTGAGAGTTGGGAGAAACGTAGCAGCAATTACTTTTAGAAGATGGGAGTTGGATGGACACATTAATTTCAGTCTTAGAGTGTTTAGTGCAAAACGTAATTTGTTCGCCTGGGCTCGTCTACTGGTTAGATGATCTTTGAGTGTAAATCTGGAGTCTACCACCTCTCCTAAGTATTTGTAAGAGCCACTTTGCTCTATGCTGTTTCCTGCTGCAAACTATTTATGTTTTTTGATGTGGGACCTGGTATTTGCAGAGAAACAGATGGCCTTTGTTTTGTTGTAATGTAGAGATAATTCAAGCTCCTCTGTGTATTCCAACAACTTTGTGATCATGCGCTGTAGGCCAATCGGGGTCTGGCTGCATAGGATGTCATCAGTGTATTGCAGACTTCTGACTTGGCGATTAGCTAGCTTTGAGGGGTCACTTTGGACTTCTGTCAGCCTTTTATCTAGATCTGCTGTGAATATGTTAAATAAGCTGGGAGCTAGCACACACCCTTGTTTTAGGCCTCTGTGCGTTGGTATCCTTGCTGTAGTTCTTTCTCCGTTTCCTAGCTTTACCTGTACCCAGGTGGCTGAGTGCAAATTAATTATGGCCCTTAGTAAACATGGCGGGATGCCCCATTTTTCCATCTTTTGCCATAGGCGTTCTCTAGGTACCATGTCAAACGCTGCTTTCAAGTCGACGAAACACGTATACAATTTGGTGGACTTTAGCTGCGCTTTTTCAACAAGGAGGTTCAAGGCCAAAAGATTACACATTGTGCTCGTGCCTGGTCTGAAGCCTGTTTGTGATATTGGGAGGATCTTGCTGGAGGTGACCCATTCTTCGAGATCAACAAGAAGATTCGACGCATGCACTTTGGCTCTACATCGATGAGCGCGATTAATCTGTAATTTGCCGGGTCTGATGTACTACCAGTTTTGAATATCAGGTGCAGTATACTGCCTCTCCATGATGCTGGTATACTGTTTGATTGAAATGCGTGATTGAACAGCGGTGTGAAGAGATCAGCCCAGAAACGTTGGTCTGATTTGAATAGCGCGTTTGGCAAGCCATGTGGCCTCGGGGCTCCACTAGATCTGAGTTTGTTTAGGACTTTCTTAACTTCGCTTGTTCGAATCCAATTACCTTCGGACAGATTTTCTGCGCGCTCACTTTTTGGTTGGTTCAGGGCATGGTGGCATTCGTCCGTTCTGCATATTTGTCAGTGAGGCTCAGGTGGGCGATCCAATCGGCCTCAAGAATATTTGATGTCGGATGGAGCCATTTGCTCTGCTGTTTATTTCTGCCCAGGACTTCTTGTTGTTATTTGATTTGCTTGTATGCAGCAGCTGGAGCCAAATATTTGTTTCTTGTAATTTCTTTACTGTCATACTTCCTGTTTGTATTGCCACCTTAGCCGGTTAATTTGGAGATTCACATTTTGGCCTGTTGTTGGTCCGTTGACCCGAAGTCTTCTTATCTCCCTATGGAACATCCTTTATTCTATGCTAACGAGTTGACAAACTCTGGTATTTCTTTCCTGGTTCTGTTTACATGTTGCTTGTTGAGTGAAGAGAATCGTTATCATATTTTCCCAGTTTTGCCATGACCCATGCCTGTTTGAGACTTGTTCATTTACCATCAATTTTTTAACGTAATTCATTAATACAGGAGCGTTTTTGCCGTTCCATGCTAGCCTTTTTAGGTTGTAGGGGCGTGGGACTTCCAGCAGGTCGTTACTTTCAGTGGCTCTGTGGGGATGAATGCAGAGGTCAATTAGCTGGGGACTGTGGTCGCTCTCTAATCGAGGGATGATTTGATAACTTATATTCATTTGAAGTAACTCCGTGTCAACTATTGTGTAGTCTAGAACGAAGTAAGCATGCCTCGATATTCTGGTTGGTGCAGCTGGTTGGTCTTGTGGTAAATGACCATTTAGGGTTAACATCCCTATTTTGGATAATAATGAAACACACAATTTACCATGTCGATCAACTTTGTGATGATTTGTGATTACTGAGGGAATGTTTTTCCTGTTAAGTTTGTTTTGTTGTTTGCCTTGGAATGGCCCAGGTTGTAATAAGAACATGTTGAAATCACCTGACAACAGGATGCCTGCTTGCGGGTAAGTGAATTGCAATGATTTAAGTAAGGCTAATAAGGACTCAATTTTCCCTGGTTTTTCCTTTGATGCCGGATGGATGTGCACGTTACATATTAATAATGAATTTTTCTCATGTTTGCGTGAAGATTCTCTGTGAGGATCTTGCGGTAAGGAAATGTTGATGCATTGGATCCAGGTTTGGCCTAGCTCAATCAATTCTGATTTCCACCGTATATCGGTGGCAAGGTAGATTGATAGACCACCAGACGCTCTGTCTGATTTTTTTCCCTTGATGGCGTTTTGATGGTATTCTTTGAAGCCAGTGATCGGCGTTGGTGCAATGGCCCAGGTCTCCTGGAATAACAGGATGTCAAATTTTTGAAGAAAGGTTATGAGGTCTACCTCCTCTGTCTTGCTGCGTTGGCCGTTAATATTCCAACAGCACAGTTTTAGATCGCTTACGCATGCCTCATTCTTTAAGGTTGAGGTGCCCCAAGCTGTTGGGATGGAAACTTGTCTGTTTTGACTAGCTGCTCCAGATGCGGCATAATGGGTGATGCATAGATTGAACAGGCTCTCCAGGGCACTATCAGTAGGCCCTGTGGCCCCCTGGAGTAACCTGCTGGCAGTCGATGTTTTGGCTTTTGCTGTTGGACATAACAGGCCTGGGTACCGTTCTGTTTCAATTATTTTTATTTTTATTCCCCATTTTGAAAAGAGATCTCTGTGATGCCAGACTTCCATAATAATTGTTGGATCACTCCAGGTTACCACGGTAATTTCTCTCCCTTTTGCGTCTGTGTCTGGTTTGAATTTTACACTGTCAATGTGATTTGTGTTGAGAAATTTTGATGTTTCAATAGAGCTTGCAAGTTTTAATGTTGCGCTACGGTTGAGTATGTAATGGAGTCCTCTTGAATTATAGTGGGGAATCAATTCTAGTGTTAATAGACCTTCAGGTGATATATGTCCTACATTGCTTGAATGCGTGTCTGCACTGTGAAGGTATGGGCCAGCAGAGTTTCCACTAAATTTATTTTCTTCTGTTGGAAGTTTTGTTCCGATTGGATTTTGGGCCAAAATTGTTACTGTCCGCTCTACTGTTATTGTCTGACTTTCAGCTTGCTCACTGGGTGTGGAACACGGGGATGTTTGAGTTGACAGGTAGGGGGACATTATGGCTGGTGGCCGCGCATCATCCGAGCCTTTCCTGTTGTGTGGATTTGGTTGCTTTGGTTGTTTTGGAAAATATTGGGAAATAATTGGCTGTTCTAACCGGGGATTGTGCTATGAATTTCCGTGCTCTATTTGATCTGAGATAGTGAGAGATAATGGAGGAGTGGCTTTGTGGCCACTAATCTTGGACTTTGTTGAGACTGAAGGGACTGTGGACTTTCCAAAGTGATCTGGTTGTGGTTTGAGATCAAGCGCATTATTTGGGGGATTCGTGTTGACCTTGTTCTCCAAGTCCCTGTTTCCGGGATCTGCCAAGATAGAAGATTTTGTTGATGGCATATGTGATCGCACGTGCTGACCGCATGGAATGGTCGGTGTTCAAGGTGACTCTTGTGCCTGGTTTTAGGTGACTGGACTATTACTTGCTGCCTTATCTGTTTGTTGTTCCTTGATTTCCTCAAGCGCTTACATTCCCTTTTTGTTAGCGGGATGCTCGATTTTTGCAGCTGCAAAATTGTATCTCTTGCATGGGGCGACTGGTCACCACATTGTTGGTTTGTTTGAATGAGTGCGATGTTCAGGTTGTCATTGGCTGATTGGGTTTCATCTGAGTCTCTCATGTTACTATCGATTTCGTTCTCACTTTCCAGTTTGCCTGAGGAAATAGTGAGGTCCAGTTTACTCTGTCCTGAATTGATTGGGACACTGAGTGATGAGACAGTATTCCGTGGTTTTACTTCTGCCAGAATATCTGTCAGAATAGCCGGAATGGACTTCAGATGATTCATGGTGCTGGAACATTGACATTCGTGATACGTTGTATGGGGATCTTTTTGAACCCGCTCGATTAGGGAGTTTAGGTCTTGAAGTTTTTTCTCAATGCCAGAAACATGAGACGCCAGGGCTTGCAGGAGATTAACTTGCAACTCTAGTTTTTCTGAGTGCTGAAAAAGTGCAGTAAAGATGGTCTCCATTATGTTGATGAAAGTGGACCAAAACGGGGCTGCAAGGGGTGAAAAATTCTCTGTCTGCTGTGCATCCATACGCTGACCTTGGTGGATACGATCACTTGATTTGTTCATATTGTCCTCCTTGGCATCCTGAACCTGAACCGGACTGCTGCGCGATTGAGTAATGCAGCCGGGCCCTGGCTGGGCCTTTATTGGAGAGAGTAAGGTGTTGTATTCATGAGAGGGACCAGTGATTATTTTGGCGATGGGTGACACAGTTGCTTCCTTCTGGGCTTCTTATGTTAGCTCAAATGAACTGATTAAGAATTCCTGTGTTTCCACTAAGACCTTTGGCAGGTCCTCTGGCAGGCCCCCCTCACATCGTCTTCTTCGATGACATTTTTGTCTTGGCTATCCGTGGGCAGGATGGGTAACCGACTTTTGCCTGCTGGGGCCCCCAGGATGGAGGGGGCGGTGATGTTTGACTCCCAGTTTGCTGTTGTAGTTGTGCTTCCTTTGCATTTATTTGTGCTTTCACAAATACTTGGTTACCGGCTGCTTTCCGAATATTGGGGTTGCTGAGGCTATCCTCTGGAAAGTTACTGGTCCGCGCGAGCTGCATGTTAGATGAGGATGGAGATGAAGTACTTGTAGTGGAATCCAGTGTTTGGTAACCTGGAGAGATTAGAAAGTCCGTGATTTTTATCTTCCTACCTACTGGCTTTTTTATTGGCGCTGGGGACAATGCTGTTGGTAGTTCAAAGTTTGTTTCCAACTGTGTCTCTTCCATAGTTGGGACTGGGGCTCTCTTGTTGTTCTTCCTTGTGCTCGGGCAGGTTTTCTTCCCTGGCTTAATTTCTGATCTTGACCTGCTGGATCTCATAGCAGCCGTGCTGACCGCAGGCTGCTCCTGGGCCTGGTTGGACCTGGCAGGGCCGCCCCCGCAGGCTGCACAGGGCTCACAGTTCGCGGGGACCGAGTGCACTGCTTACCGCTGAGAGCGCTCCAACTGTAGGCAACCTTTTTGTTGGCTGGCTTAGAGCTTGCGCTTGTGCCCTGCACTAGCTCTTTGCCTGGATTATGCCTGGATTTTGATTGTGATTGTGATTGTGACCCTCCCCCCCTCGCTGCACCACACCACACACCTCCTTACCCCCTCTCCTTTGCCACTGCTTCGGCCCCTGCCTCAGGCCTCGGGCGTTTGGACGTCTTTGAATATGAGGGGAGGGGGCTTTTCTGGGGGGTTCTAGGGGGTTCTTGAGCTTGTGGGGCTGTGGAGCTATAGGGCCTATTGGGCCAAGGGGATGTTGGGCCGTGGGCATGGAGAAGCCTGGTCTGGAGGCTAAGGACATCGGGAGAGCGGTCCTCACGTCTCCTGCCGTCTCTACAGACTCACCACTGCACGAACGAGACGCTCCGTCAATCGCTCACAGTCACAGTTGCGGTTGATGGCAGAGTCACGTAGTGGCTTGCTTGCAGGTGCTTGCAGGTACGGGTGCACTGCCACCAGATGGGAGCGCTAGTGGAATGAGTTATGCGGGCCCGGACCGACTCACAAGCCGCACCGGTCTGACGCCGGCCGCCTCTGTGAGATCGGGCAGTACCGCGGCTCTGGCCGGTGAGACTCCGCCTCCTGCAGTCCGCCGCTGCCGCCTGTGTCTCACAGTCTTCGCCTTCTCTGGCCTTGAAGGCTTAGAGGCTTGAGGCTTGGGCCTTGGAGACGGTGGGGTGCGGATCCAAAACTATTGTTTTTAATTAAGGGAAACACCTTCGAATGTACCCAAAAGCACACCAAAGGTTAAGGTAGTGTCCAAGCCACGTGAGACGACATGTATACTGACAGATGAGTGATTAAGGGAATGTAACGTTCCTTTAAGGGAATGTAATTTTCCATCGAGTGAGGCTCAGAGTACAAAAATAAGTCTGGAGACAATTCAGTCAGCTGTAAAGGTGAATGTAGTAGATGTATGCAAATTAAAGCTTGAATTGTATGAAATGATAAGTTGAAGTTTGGAGTTAAATTGGATTGACACTTATCAATCAAATGAGCAAGGATGTTACTCGTAAGAGAAATTTTCCAAATTGGCACAGAAATATGAGGTAGATTTAGAACGAACTAAAGCTTTCACAGAAAAGTCATCTACTTAATTGTTCTGATCAGGACTTGGGAAATATGAGGATGGTAGGCTTAAAAATGCAAATTAGGGAGCTAATCCAAAGTATTAGAATTTGGGGAACGTTGAAGAAATGGGAAGTTAGATGCTCAAAGAAGAAAAGCCAAGGAAGACTGTTAGGAGAAGCAGCCTCCTCCGGGAGATGGAGGAACACGTGTTAACATTTTACCTTTACGAGAAGTGCCTAGTGGAGGTTATGTTCATTTACCATGGAGTCAAAGCAATCTTGCATCATTTGCAAATGATTTTCCCAAGTTGAGAGAGAAACCTGTAGATTGGTACAAACAAGTTGAGCATTTTGTTAAGATTTCAAAAGTTATGTGGACTGATTTGAAAACTTTGCTTGATATTGTGGTTCGGGGTGATTTGTGGTCGAAATGCAAAATAGTGAACGAATGGCCTGAGAGAGAGCCACAGAGAGATCCACTGACTAATGGTCCATCAGATATTGTGATGAGGAAGCATAATCAAGTAATGATATGGTTGAAGTTTAAGGTTTCACGCAAAGATGTTGATTGGGTTAAAATTGATCATATGACTCAGGAACCCAAGGAAACGATTCATGCTTACTATGAGAAATTGTTACAGGCATTCAAGCAGCGTAGTGGGATGGCTACAATGGAACCGATAGATATGGGACATTTTGTGTCCAGGTTTGTGATAGAGATTAGCATGATAATACAGCAGCATTTGATATGCTGGCAGAATAAGTCAGTCGATTAACTTTTGCGGGATGCAAAATACTGAAATGATGAGATTGAGATGAAGCAGAAAAAGTTGAAAGAAAAGCTTATGATGGCACGAATTAAAGCAGTGAAGAGAGGAAATCAAGGTCCACCATTAGTTGCAAATACACTTCCTATGCAGGGAGTGTACAGCAGGGATTCCCTGCCACCCAGGGTGGAAGAAGATTTCTGTCTCAAGGTAGAGGCAGAGGAGTTCCTATTGACCCTATAACTGGTTACATTGTAAAAGTCTAATCCATGCTACATAAGTAATAGGTTGGGCACTGGTAGCGAGAATGTCATTTTAATCCAGTAGATCAGGTGCAAAATATAGGGTTTGTACCTCAACAAGGTAATAGTCCTATGCAGATGCAGCATGTGCCTAAACCAAGAGTTCAAAATTTCAATGTGCCTCAAACCCCAGTGATGCAGGTTCCACAACCTCCCATGCAACAACAGAAAACCAATCCCTTTTGTAAGAACACTCTAATTAGTCCAACACTTTGTTTCTCTTATTATGGGTAAACACTCATACACCGCTCAACCATACCATTATCTATACACTGAATCCCAATTGTTGCAAAATGTCTCCTTTTATTATCAGAAAGCAATAAAAATTCAGTTCATAGAAATATATTTTATACAATGATACAGAAAAGTGCACAATTTCATTTCTAAAATCTTTTAAAACATTAAAAATAAATCCAGCCAAACAATACAGGAAAAAAATATATAATAGACATCACATTTTTCAAATATATGTTTTAATCACTCTTTATGTTACTGAGACTTCAAGAGTTTCAGTAGATTTCTTTTTCTTTTCTCCTTAAACTAACCATCTGCTACCACAACTATTCCCTGTACATACAGACAGCTTTTAACCATAAAACATATCTCTTGGAACATAGATAAAAGAAACGTCAATTGAGGCAGATAGAAGAGATACGAACTGAGAAAGCTAAGAGAAAATTCCAATGACCAAATAGGTATTAAATCAATATTTTCTATACATATGGTCAGAACTAAAAAAGAAAAACATAGAAGGTATGGGTGAATAAATCCATTCAGGTCTTCAAAAAAACAGTCAGAGGGGAAAGTGAGGCTGATATGTTGATTGATCCATACCTACAGGATTTAGAGTAAAAAAAAAGCTCCATACAAGGGACACCTTGGGAGTATAAATGAATGAAGTGAAAATGAGATAGCTAAACCTATACACTGAGACATTTTATGTAACTGTGACTGCTTTTTATGGTCCATATTCTGAAATATGTTTTTCTATTATTATTTTTTAAAGAATCTGATTGACTTTAGCACTTTGTCCTGAAGAATGTGTGGTAAATCGTCCACAAACCACCGAAAGGCTGCGTCGACATTTCTGTGTGGTATATAATGTGTTATCTTTTAAAACATTTTGTATGATATACAATCTGATGGATTATGTTCGGGTTATTTAAGGTGTGTCTAGGTCTATGGAGTAAGACTAGAGAGGAATTAGTAGTATCTAATGTTTCCTCCATGCATTAGGGATGAACAAGAATATGCATAACATATAAAGACTGAGAAACCCGTTTTAGCCAGACACAACCAGATAGGATATTGTTTTTGATACACTATGACGATATACTAAGTATTTTTAATGTTTTAAAAGATTTTAGAAATGAAACTGTGGACTTTTTTGGATCATTGAATGAAATATATTTCTATGAACTGAATTTTTATTGCTATCTGATAATAAAAGGAGACATTTTTGCATCAATGAGGATTCAGTGTATAGATAATGGTATGGTTGAGAGATGTATGAGTGTTTCACCATTATAAGACCAACAACGGGTTGGACTAATAAGAGTGTTCTTAAAAAATAAATCCGTTTTCTGTTGTTGCATTTGGAACCCTGTCCCTTTTTGTTTTGAGGGTATCTCTCTCATAATTTTTGAGTTCCACAACCTCCAATGCCACACTAAAATACAGCTGGTCCCAGATTTGTTTCAAATCAGGTTTCAAACGTAAACCAGAACTCATGTCAGGGAACTAGTCTGCATCAGCAATATCCCATGTGTGAGACTGTTGACAATTTTGGTGCCGATCAGTCGGCTTGACTATGCATGAGGGGGGAAGGAGGATTGCGTACTTGGCTCAGTCCTAGAGGTAGATCAGAGTGGGCCTTATGCTAATGATGCAGTAAATGGCCACAATGTATCTTTCTCGTTTGACACTGATGCTACCTGTTCTACTGTAAGATCAGTGGAAGTTCCGAACCTATCCCTCTTGGGAAGAACAATCTAAGTTGTTGGAGTTGTTAATCAACAGATGAGAAATCCCATTACAGAGGAAGTCCCTGTTAGAATGGGAATTCTGAGGATAATCACCAGTTCATGGTCTGTGATTCAAGTCCAGTAAATCTGTTAGGATGTGACTTGCTGTGCAAATTAAATTGCACTATTTACTGTAGACCCAGAGGTGTGAAGTTTCAGACACACAGTGAAGATGTGACTTTTACAATGGTTAATCACACTCCAGTTGTTGTCATGTGTGCCATGATGACATGTGATGATCTGCCTTTAGACCTTATAGACTCAGTGAAGGCTGAAGTGTGGGATTTCTCAGGAAAGATTATTGGACTCATTAAAGGAGTTGAACCTGTCCGCATACAGATAAAGTCATGTGCAGAATTTCCCTGAACTCCACAGTATAATATGTCTCCTGAAATGGTCGCTGGAATAACACCAATGATTGAGTCCATGATTCAGCAGGGAATATTGAAAGAAATTATGGGGAGTCCATGTGTAACTCACCCATTATTGCTTGCAGAAGTCTAGCGGTAAGTACTGCATTGTGCAGGACCTTCATAAAATAAATAACTTCTTGGTCACTTGTTGTCCTGCGGTACCGCATTATTCCAGATGCCATGTGAGGCTGAGTGGTTTTCTATTATCAATTTGTGGTAGGCAATTTTTCTCCATACCCTTGCATGAGGACAGCCAGTTCCTTTTTGCCTTCTGGCTTGGTAATTGTGTTTTGGCATGGTGCCAAGTTCCACATGGGTATACAGAGAGTCCTTCTATCATCAACCAGATCCTTAAAAAGAATCTGGAGTCTCTGGTCATGGCTTCTAATTCTGTCCTGGTCCAATATATTGATGATTAATTGGTTGCATCAAATATTCGCGTAGCATGCAAAGTTGATAACCATTGCATTGCTGAACCACTTGACTGAGATTGGATTTAAGTGTACCCTGGAAAGTTGCAGTCCTGTCTGACAGATGTTCAGTACCTTGGCCATCATATCAAAAAAGGAGTCAGAAAGGTGCCACAAGAGAGAATCTCAGCGATTTTGCAAATGAAGCCACCAACAACTCAGAAAGAGGTTAGAATGTTTTTGGGAATGATGGGCTACTGTCACCAGTGGATACCCAACGTTTCCCTAGTGGCCAAGCCTTTAAAGAGGTTGACACACAAGGATGGGTTGGATCCAGTACCTTGGGAGAATAATGATTCATTGCATTCCTGGAGTTGAGAGAAAGTCTTTGTCACGCTTCGGTGCTAGGAATGCCTGATTACAATAAAACATTTTTGCTTTTATGCAGTGAGAGGGAGGGCTGCACTCTCTCAGTACCAACACAACCTCATGGAAATGCCCATAGGCCGGTGCCCTATATTTCAGCTAACTTAGATCCAGTAGCAGTGTCTCTGCCTGTGTGTCTTAAAGCAGTGGTGGATGCAGGTGTCAGCATAGAGAGATGTGAAGGAATTGTCATTGGTCATCCTTTAAGGGTGTATGTGCGTCACTCTGTAGAAATTCTGCTGACTTGTACCCACACTCAGCGTTTGATGAAAAGTCGCTTGACCCGGTATGAGCAAATCATACTTGCGGCTGAACACGTCACATTGAAGAGGTGTTCTGTTTTAAATCATGCCTCATTGTTACTTATTCCTGATGCTGATGAAAATTAAACAGAGCATGACTATTTCGATGTGACTGAATTATGCACCAAGCCGAGACCTGATATTCATAATAAGTCACTTCCTGAATCTAATTTTGCATTGTTTGTAGATGGTTCATGTTTGCAAGATCATGAAGGAAATTTGTGAGTTGCTTATGTGGTTTGCACAGTTTCAGGAGTAGTAGAAGCTTGGTGGCTACCAGATGTATATTCAGCACAAGTGGCTGAGTTGATTGCTCTTTCTAGGGCATGCTGTTTCTCAGATCAACAGAGAGTGACATGGATAGTCAATATGGCTTTGGTGTGGTTCATGATTTTGGACAGTTATTTTCCCAGAGGGTTTTCATGACCTTTTCCAGATGACCCATCCAAAATAGGGAGCCAGTTTGAAAACTCCTCGAGGCATTGCAAATGTAAGCTCAGATTGCTGTTGTTCACATTGTAAAGGCAATGATTATGTAACTGTTGGAAATAGCTAGGTAGATGAGGTGGCGAAATACTGTGCTTACAATGCTTGTACTTTTAATGGTGAATATACCAGTGAGGGAACAGACAAAACCAACTACATCCTATTTTTGACAACAGCAGACACATGGAAGGAGATTAAGAGGTTACAGGAGGAAGTGTCAGAGGAAGAACAACAAAGTTGTGTCAAGGCAGGTTGTGTTAAGAGAGATGATGATATGGGTTGGCTTTCAGCAGATAGGAGACCAGTGATGACTAATAGTCTTTTACCACCGATGGCACAACACTATCATGGTCCCACTCATGTAGGAAGCAATGCGATGGTGAGGTTGCTTCGACAAACATGGTATAATCCCAGATTTAGGTTGATGGCTGAAACATTGTTTTACAGGTGTGTTGTGTTTCAATGGAACAATGTAGGAAAAAGAACTGCAGTTACACTGAGTCTCATTGATTGGGAGGTCTGGTGGTCCAGTCAATAGAATGCAGCTAGATTTCTTAAAGAGGCCTGCATGTAATGGATTGCAATATGTGTTGGTTGTGGTGTGCATTTTTTCACGGTGGGTCGAGGCATATCCAACTCACAGGAATGACAGTTTGACAGTTGCAAAATTATTGTTGAGGGAGTTGATTCCTAGGTTTGGCTTCCCAAATTCGTTGGAATCTGACCTAGGGACACACTTCCACAATTAAGTTTTGAGAATGCTGTACACTGCTTTCCAAGTTGAACAGAGACTGCGTTGTAGTTACAGGCCTGAGACTTTAGGTCTGGTGGAACAGGTCAATTGATGCTTTGCCACTTATGTTGATGAGTCTTTGGAGCATGCTCGATCGAAGGACATGATTGCCCCCATGAGATTATCATGGGTAGGGCAATGAGACTGACTGCAGTGCCTGCAAATGTGCTTGTCAACATCACCAACAATTTAGTGCTCGACTACTGTAAAGCATTGGCTGATATGGTGAGCCCTGTGTCTCATCAAGTCAAAGCTGCTATTGCCCCTCCTCATCAGCAGCGTTGCCATGACCTGACTCCTAGTGACTTGATCCTAGTCAAGAAGCATGTGAGGATAATCTGTTTAGAGCCTTGTTGGCGGGGCCCGTACCTGGTGATTTTGGTCACAACAACTGCAGTAAAGTGCAGAGGTCTTCCCAACTGGGTGCATGCTCCCCACACTTGCTGAGTTCCGTGTCCCCTCAACGAGGTAACAGCACCTGTCCCAGAAGAGCCAGTGGTGGTCGAATGACCACAGGAACAGGTTAGTCAAGCTGTTGGTGACTCACAAGAATTCAAGAGAGCACTCGTTCAGCCTTAGGAGGGTCTTGAAGGGCTGGTTACTGGGGTCAAAAATTACATTAATTCTGTGACTGTGATAGAACATGAGTCAGACCCAGACGAAGGGCTCAGTGTTGTTTAGTCACGAGTGCAAGCTGGCAAAGATGACAAGAGAGGGGAAGATAGATCCCACAAGGAGAAGGTGACCTTGGTAAAGTTCTGGAAGATACAGAGAACTCTGATTGGAGTGATGATGGAGAAGAAGAGGAAAACACACCCAGAAGGTCAAAGAGAGCAAGGATGCCTTGTCGGAGGTACTCTTCTCGTGAGTGGAGATATTTCTTTGCAAATGACCAAGAGTTCGAATTGTCCGAGTCCTGCAGTAATGGAAATTCATCTGAATCTGAGGGAACTTGATCTATAGTTCAAGCTCAGATTTGAACTTCCTTTGCTCATAAGACTGAGTGCTCTGAGGTATTTCATTTTTAATATGCTCAAGCTTCCTTTCCTGGACACCAGTGAGTATCCTGTGTTAGTCAACAAACTGAAGCACTTTTTTTGGAAGTGATTGTTAGTGAACTCTAGCTTTTTATCATGAGACATTGAATAGGGTGCAAGAAAGAAAGAAATACTTTGTACATAATCTGTTGCTTATTGATCAAACTTGGTTTTGCTGTTTGCACAGGTGGAAATCGACAGAAGATTCTGTAGCTGCTACGTTCCACCCAAAAGTTTAGATTTTAGCGAAGAAATGGAAGCCAATACCAAACCAAATTCTACAGCTGATTTTACACCCTAGTACCAGTTCTAATAGAGGTAGATGCATAATAACAATCATATTAATAGTTGTAGTAGTAGTACTCAGAACAATACTTACAGGGTTGTCTCCAGCTACATGTAGGCCAGGAGAAATTCTTTTAACAGTTGCATCAACTACCTCACATTCTGCTGACAATAAAGTACAAACATGGGGAACTACAATGCTACATACAGACATGTCAAAGGAGATTATGATTCAAATGTGTATTTTTAGTTGTTGGATGAGCGTGTTGATACAATGAGTGCGAGAGATTGTTACATGTGTAAGCAGTTGCCTGCCTCAGTAGTTGAGAACCTACCATCACATACCTTTGACATGTGGGATTACATGTAGTCTTTTGATGAGTTTATTCTATGGACAAGGTCGTTTTCAATATTATTTTTCAAATTTTGATTTAGTACTGTCAGAAATTCTTATATTCAAGCATTTCAATACAAATCCTTATTTTAAGACTGCAGAGTTTGCAGGTAAATATTTTGCATCTCTTAAAACACTAAATATGGCTTACACTCACTGACACAATCTGACCTATTCAATGTCTGACGTGGAGAAGAAATTTCTGAATTTAGTGGAGAATAGACCTGCAGACTAAAGCTGAAACTGGCAAGAGTGCAGAGAATCACAAATGGGGTAGTGAAGAGCTCAAACAGCAAGAAAAGGGAATTCTGCCTGCCCTTGCTTTAGATTGGAAGCATAAGGGAGAATTGTGAATACATGTTGATCATGGTTATTTTGATCCATTGTTCTTAGGGGAGAGTGATTGTGAACATGTATTTGAAGCAAGAGAAAGGAATCCTCGTTATATGGAAGGAAAGGATCCTGTGATTCCTGAAGTATATTTCATTTGTGGACAAAATGCATATTTCAAATTGCCTTTTGGATGGCATGACACATGCTATCTTGGTATAGTGTTCCCAAAAATGTACCATGTTGAGCATTTTGATGATCTTGTATGGGTTAAGAAACAAGAGACAAAACAAGGTGTTAGTGTAGCTGAAGTAGTAGGTGACATTTTTGTTGCCATCATTCCATCTGTAGGTGTGATCTTGAATGATCTGAAGATTAGGAAGTTGTCTACTACAGTGGATAAGTCAGCCATTTGTACTGCAAATTCTCTACTGCTTATAAATACAGAAATGTTACCATATTAATGGTTTTACATAATAGACTTGAGTTAGACCTACTACTCGCAAAAGAGGGCGGAGTCTGTCAGATGCTCAAAGTCCAGCAATGCTGTACTTATATACCTGGCAAGAGTGAGGATCTGGATAAGTATATATGCAGAATATATCTGGGCTGATGAAGGACTTTGAAGGGTTGAAAGCAACAGGAGCTTTGGAAGCTAATGAAATGGATTGTCTGCAGTGGAAAAATGGTTTGGAAATTTGGGAGGTGGAATATTGGGTGCTATCTTGAAGCCCAATTTGATAATTGCTCTCTTTGTGACATCCTGTTCTTGCTCTTCAAGGTATATAGATATGTTCAATTTAGACAGGGAGTGCAGAGAAAAAGAGCAGATGTAGAGCTAGAGCAGAGTCAGCATTGATACAATAATAATATGAAACGTCTGGAGGACTCACGATCGAAAAATGATTAAAACCACATGGTTTTAGATGATTTGTCTGATAAGATTAGATTGTAATCTGTAATGGCTTGATACGCCATCAGAGGGTGGACCGGAGCAGCATAAAATTAGCTCCACCCTCATTATTATGGATTAGGCCACATATGTATATTGAGGCCTTGGGTATTCATGAGTTATAATGTAACCCGCAAGAGAAAAGTGCACTTAAAGTCACATACGAAGTGCATGTGCTATGCAATCCCAACATTTATAAATGTGTGTTTTCGCTTATGCTTTGTTTTCAGTAATAACGAGTTATAGCTTATATGCATTTATAGGCATATGTTTTGCTTTTTTGCTATATAATGGAATTTCTATACAAGAGAAATGCATTTACTATTATAACGTGACTGTTCATGTATTAGAATTTATTTAGTTATAACGCGTATTGAAGTTTTGAATTTGTTAACTTGAACAAAGGCCTTAAGAACTTGGGTTTCGCAACGTCTAACTTTCAATGTGAGTGTTTCCTCAGATGTTTTTTTTTCCTCCCCTCTCCAGGTGCCTGGTACAATGACAAGTAAATGGAAAGAAGGCTCTTTTGTGTGAAACAGATAAGGAAGCGAGAAGGGAGTCAAGGGCAACAATGAAACTTGGTTGTCTATCCTATGCTGATTTTACCCCGATCAGTTTACAGAGGCGTCTTTTTGAGTTAGGCAACTATGCTGACAAACATTTCCTAAAAATAAACATTTCAAAGAGCAAAGTTATGATTTTTAGGTCTAGGAGATGTAGGATTAGAAAAGATTTGCATTGGTTTTTGGGGAAAGACAAGCTAGAAGTGGTGAAGTTGTACCTGTATTTAGGTAGAATTTTCTACAGTAACTGCTGTAATAGCGATCACATTAGTCTGTGTCGAAGTAAGGCAATATCCCAGGCTTCCTCAAATTGTAGGCTATATAAAGTTTGCAGGCAAAGACATTTTGCCCACGTTTTGTCAGTTTATAAAATTAAAATTCCACCTTCATTGAGTTATGCCTGTGAATCAATGGATGAGCAGTACTGGGCCTTCTTTGAGAAGGTAGAAGGGCGCATTTGGCACCAGATATGTAACTTGAACTGGGCAGCTGCTCCATCGGCGCTCCGGCTTGAATTTGGACTTCTTTCTACCTATGTGTTGGCCGTGGCAGCAAGCTTAAGGTGGGGTAATAGCTTATTGATGAGTGATTCGGGCTCCATACGGACTGCATTAAAACATGACATTTTTTTCAGTTTGAAGAAGAGAAGTGCTGTTTTCAGAAATTATGTGAAAGCACTACATTGATTTGGAATTGGGCAAAGTGAAGCCGATCTTAAAAAACTTGATTAAAAAACAATTTATGAAGTTAGTCGTAAAAGAGATATTGTTGTGTGTTCTCTGTACATTAGGAATGATATGCTAGTGGAAAGTAACACATGTAAAAAACCACAACTTTATATCCTATGGAACCTTCCTCATGGTGTGCGCAGAACCATTTTGCTATTAAGGCTGAACCAGCTCTCTTTACGAATTATAACAGGAGCATGTGAGGGATTACCTAGGGGAGAGAGGCTTTGTGACCTTTGCAGGAAGCATGTTCAAAATCTAAATCATGTGTTATTTGTTTGTCCTCTACTATATGCAATGTCAATTGTTAAGACCAGTGTTCCTAAAATACAATATTTCCTTGGCAGTGGACACCCGGAACTGTCTTTTGGCCCCACCCTCGGAAATAGTTTGTCCAAAACTTTTTATCTTTTTTAAACAATTTTTAAATATTTTTTAGACAGGATTATATTTTTATTGTATTGCTCTTGCACTTGCTGAATATGGTCCTCCAGGGTAATAAGATTGGCACAGTTTAAGCAGATTACTGCATTTTCATTGCCTAATGCTGATTGCACTGAATTATACTGAAGTAGACTGTTGTCCCTGCTACATTCTTTACGTTGGTCAGGTTCCGCATTTCTCCACAATCAAATAGCACACTTGCACTTTATTTGTCTATGGTCTTTTTTTATACATGGATCATGTTTGTACACTGATTGTTTTTGCCATGTTCTTTACTTTGTATATAATTATTTATAAGATAGGTCAGGTTCTGTACAATCCAATAGCGCATTTGGACTTTATTAGTCCAAGGTTTTTATGTATTTGGAGTGAGTTTGTATATTTATTGCTTCTGTCATGTGTTTTACTTTGTATATAATCATCCATGAGATTTGCACACTGTCCATTTTGGCATGTATTTAATTTTGTATTTTATTCATTGTGAGATTTGGTTTTGTATACCTTTGTGTCTTTTTTATTTGGACTGCTTTGAGTTCCAAATCATAATAAAAACGTTGACTTTGGATTTGGAGTATCAAATGTCTTTCTGTGGCTCACATACTTTAACTGACTTTTAAGCAGCCTGCCAGGTTTTGTGAACTTATCGCTGACAAAAAAAGTGGAATAAGTCAATTAATATTGAGAAAGGCAAATACAATGAGGATCTGCTTTACAGTTTCTTGGTGCCTAGAAGTCCAAACTAGAAAGTATCCATGGCCACAAAAACCAAAATAAATCCAAGGAAACAAGCAAAACAGATAGATAGCCTACACTGTGCAAAGACATAGGTGTAATGCAAGTTGACCATTGATCTATTTGACCACATTTACTGAGCATATGGAGTCTTTAGGTTGACATTATCTGTTGAGTATAGTTGCTTCTGAAACAAAAATCAAACAGGGCAAGACTGAAAATCAAAAATTGTACTCGCAAAAATGTTCAAACCAGCTCCATACTGCAGGAGGCCACGACTGGAATAGGGCCAACAGGGCATGGTTGGAACATGTCAACCCATTCTGCTTGGAAAGCCGTCCCCTGGCCTGCAGCACAGAATGGCCAGACCAGCTCTGAATTCTAGGATAACCCTTTCAAGCTCAGAACCAGTGCTTAATTTGAGATGGTGGTTGCAGGTGGGGACGCCGACAATCATTTTTGGGAACCAGCATTTTACCTCATCAGTCTTTGGCTCGGAGAAAATGAGAGACATCACACAAGGGGGAAAGAAGGAGGAAGAAAAGATGGAAAAAGCATGACAAAGGGATAAAAGCAGGAACCCGCAAAAGTAAGATAAACAGGCAAGCAGTGTCTGGTGGTGCGTAAAAGACGCATGACGTGGAATCAAGACTATGTAGCACTGATATTTGGCATGCGGGTATTCAATAGCATTGGCTGTGAGCTTCTGAGCAACACTTTGGACTCCGTCACTTATTCTTTTGCAAATTAAGTAGTGCTGAGAGATGTCAGGTCATGTAGGCCAGCAATACACAGTATGGTAGCTTTAGAAAAAGGTACTTCAGTTTATAATGGTATTTTCTATCAAAAGACTGCTGATGAGATAATTGTAAAGTGCAAAAACAACAATTCATGGACAGAATGCAGAACAATGTCATACATTCACCCCAGTACAGAGATCTGGGCCTAAATCCATAGTTTTTTTGCTCACCATGCCATTCCAGTTTGAACTCAGCCAAATGCAAATCAGTCTTGACCCTGTGCCTAATGGGAACAGTCCAGCTCGAACTGCCAGGCCAGGCCCTCCCTGGACTGGAAACAAGCATCCTAGGACCGGTTTCGGGGTTTCACCCCTCATCAGACAGGATAGCTTGACTCCAGTGGCATGGAGAGCACTGGACCCACGACTGGGCATACCCGTGCCACTCGGGGTGACAAATGCTAAAAAAACAATTAATGGACAGAATGAAGAACAATGTCATACATTCACCCCAGTACAGAGATCTGGGCCTATATCCATCGTTTTTTTGCTCACCATGCCATTCCAGTTTGAACCCAGCCATATGCAAATCAGTCTTGACCCTGTGCCCAATGGGAACAGTCCAGCCCGAACTGCCAGGCCAGGTCCTCCCTGGACTGGAAAAAGCATCCTAGGACCGGTTTCGGGGTTTTACCCCTCATCAGACAGGATAGCTTGACTCCAGTGGCATGGAGAGCACGGGACCCACGTCTGGGCACACCCGTCCCACTCGGGGTGACAAATGCAAAAAGAACAATTGCTGGACAGAATGCAGAACAATGTCATATATTCACCCCAGTACAGAGATCTGGACCTAAATCCATCGTTTTTTTGCTCACCATGCCTTTCTAGTTTGAACCCAGCCATAGGCAAATCAGTCTTGACCCTGTGCCCAATGGAAACAGTCCAGCCCGATCTTCCAGGCCAGGTCCTCCCTGGACTGGAAACAAGTATCCTAGGACCGGTTTCGAGGTTTCACCCCTCATCAGCCAGGATAGCTTGACTCCAGTGGCATGGAGAGCACAGGACCGTCTGGGCATACCCGTCCCACTTGGGGTGACAAATTTGAAAAACAACAATTGATGGACAGAATGCAGAACAATGTCATACATTCACCCCAGTACAGAGATCTGGGCCTAAATCCATCGTTTTTTTGCTCACCATGCCATTCCAGTTTGAACCCAGCCATATGCAAATCAGTCTTGAACCTGTGCCCAATGGGAACAGTCCAGCCCAAACTGTCAGGCCAGGTCCTCCCTGGACTGGAAACAAGCATCCTAGGACCGGTTTCAGGGTTTCACCCCTCATCAGCCAAGATAGCTTGACTCCAGTGGCATGGAGAGCACGGGACCCACGTCTGGGCATACCCGTCGCAAGCGGGGTGACAAATGCAAAAACAACAATCGATGGACAGAATACAGAACAATGGCATACATTTACCCCAGTACAGAGATCTGGGCCTAAATCCATTGTTGTTTTGCTGACCATGCCATTCCAGTTTGAACCCAACCATATGCAAATCATTCTTCACCCTGTGCCCAATGGGAACAGACCAGCCCAAACTGCCAGGCCGGGTCCTCCCTGGACTGGAAAAAAGCATCCTAGGACCGGTTTCAGGGTTTCACCCCTCATCAGCCACTGGATTCAAGCTAGCCTGGCTGATGAAGGGTGATGCCCTGAACCCGGTCCCAGGATGCTTGTTTCAGGTCCAGGGAGGACCTGGCTTGGCAGTTCGGGCTGGGCTGTTCCCATAAGGAACAGGGTCAAAACTGATTTGCATATGGCTGGGTCCAAACTGGGGTGGTGTGGTGAGCAAAAGAATGATGGATTAAACCCAGATCCTTGTGACTGGGGGTGAAAGTTTGCATTGTCCAGCATTCCGTACATCAATTGTTTTTTTTGCATATGTCACCCTTAGTGGGAAGAGTATGCCACACGTGGATCCCGTGCTCACTACACCACTGGATTCAAGCTAGCCTGGCTGATGAAGGGTGATGCCCTGAAACCGGTCCCAGGATGCTGGTTTCCAGTCCAGGGAGGACCTGACTTGGCAGTTCAGGCTGGACTGTTCCCATAAGGAACAGAGTCAAGACTGATTTGCACATGGCTGGGTCCAAACTGGGGTGGTGTGGTGAGCAAAAGAATGATGGATTAAACCCAGATCCTTGTGACTGGGGGTGAAAGTTTGCATTGTCCAGCATTCCGTACATCAATTGTTTTTTTTTGCATATGTCACTCTTAGTGGGAAGGGTGTGCCCAGACGTGGGTCCCATGCTCACTACACCACTGGATTCAAGCTAGCCTGGCTGATGAAGGGTGATGCCCTGAAACTGGTCCCAGGACGCTTGCTTCCAGTCCAGGGAGGACCTGGCTTGGCATTTTGGGCTGGACTGTTCCCATAAAGAACAGGGTCAAGACTGATTTGCATATGGCTGGGTCCAAACTGGGATGGTGTGGTGTGCAAAAGTATGATGAATTAAACCCAGATCCTTGTGACTGGGGGTGAAGTTTGCATTGTCCAACATTCCGTCCATCAATTGTCTTTTTTTTTTTTGCATATGTCACCCTTAGTGGGAAGGATATGCCCAGACGTGGGTCCCGTGCTCACTACACCACTGGATTCAAGCTAGCCTGGCTGATGAAGGGTGATGCCCTGAAACCGGTCCCAGGATGCTTGTTTCCGGTCCAGGGAGGACCTGGCTTGGCAGTTCGGGCTGGACTGTTCCCATTAGGAACATGGTCAAGACTGTTTTGCATATGGATGGGTCCAAACTGGGGTGGTGTGGTGAGCAAAAGAATGATGGATTAAACCCAGATCCTTGTGACTGGGGGTGAATGTTTGCATTGTCCAGCATTCCGTCCATCAATTGTTTTTTTTTGCATATGTCACCCTTAGTGGGAAGGTATGCCCAGACGTGGGTCCCGTGCTCACTACACCACTGGATTCAAGCTAGCCTGGCTGATGAAGGGTGATGCTCTGAAACCGGTCCCAGGATGCTTATTTCCAGTCCAGGGAGGACCTGGCTTGGCAGTTCGGGCTGGACTGTTCCCATAAGGAACAGGGTCAAGACTGATTTGCATATGGCTGGGTCCAAACTGGGGTGGTGTGGTGAGCAAAAGAATGATGGATTAAACCCAGATCCTTGTGACGGGGGGTGAATGTTTGCATTGTCCAGCATTCCGTCCATCAATTGTTTTTTTTTGCATATGTCACCCTTAGTGGGAAGGGTATGCCCAGACGTGGGTCCCATGCTCACTACACCACTGGATTCAAGCTAGCCTGGCTGATGAAGGGTGATGCCCTGAAACCGGTCCCAGGATGCTTGTTTCCGGTCCAGGGAGGACCTGGCTTGCAGTTCAGGCTGGACTGTTCCCATAAGGAACAGGGTAAAGACTGATTTGCATATGGCTGGGTCCAAACTGGGGTGGTGTGGTGAGCAAAAGAATTATGGAATAAACCCAGATCCTTGTGACTGGGGGTGAATGTTTGCATTGTCCAGCATTCCGTCCATCAATTGTTTTGTTTTGCATATGTCACCCTTAGTGGGAAGGGTATGCCCAGACGTGGGTACTGTGCTCACTACACCACTGGTTTGAAGCTAGCCTGGCTGATGAAGAGTAATGCCCTGAAACCGGTCCCAGGATGCTTGTTTCCTGTCCAGGGAGGACCTGGCTTGGCAGCTCAGGCTGGACTGTTCCCATAAGGAACAGGGTCAAGACTGATTTGCATATGGCTGGGTCCAAACTGGGGTGGTGTGGTGAGCAAAAGATTGATGGATTAAACCCAGATCCTTGTGACTGGGAGTGAATGTTTGCATTATCCAGCATTCCGTCCATCAATTGTTTTTTTTTTTTGCATATGTCACCCTCAGAGGGAATGGTATGCCCAGACGTGGGTCCAGTGCCCACTACACCACTGGGTTCAAGCTAGCCTGGCTGATGAAGGGTGATGCCCTGAAACCGGTCCCAGGATGCTTGTTTCCAGTCCAGGGAGGACCTGGCTTTTCAGTTCAGGCTGGACAGTTCCCATAAGGAACAGGGTCAAGACTGATTTGCATATGGCTGGGTCCAAACTGGGGTGGTGTGGTGAGCAAAACAATGATGGATTAAACCCAGATCCTTGTGACTGGGGGTGAATGTTTGCATTGTCCAGCATTCCGTCCATCAATTGTTTTTTTTTTGCATATGTCACCCTTAGTGGGAAGGGTATGCCCAGACGTGGGTCCTGTGTAAAGAACTGCAGTCAGTGTTACTGCTTTTTTTTAAGTCACAGCTCGTGTAATGATTATCCTAATGCACTCCTTCTTACCAGTAGGAAACAATGAAGCTTCCATTAGCACCCTTTCAATTTGCTAAAACACAAAGCAGCAAATAATGTCAGGTGCTGTTAAATTCTGAAGTAATTTGCATTGCCTTCCCTTGAGACATACAATCACTTACAACCCTCTATCAAGTTTCTATTCTAGTTTGTAAGAAAGGGATACATATATTAAAAGCAGCTAATTCACTATAGCTTGAATAGAATAGTACATTGTCGAAGCCTACAATAATGCATGTACATGTGCACTTCATGCTCAAGTCTATACGCCCCCTGAAACAATTAGGTATTTTTTTGTTTTACATTAGACTAGATCCTGATCCTATTATGACTGAATATCTTTTTCAGTAACAAAAGAAAGATTGAGCTGAAAATATTTTGTGGTAGCACTTATATTAAAGCAGGCTCAGAATGGGGTAACTCCCACTTAAATGAATGGTAAAGTACATAGAAATCCATTTTCAATGGCACATCAACACAGATATTACAGATGTGCTTTATATGTGCCTAGAAACCCTGTCTGTGTGTCATATAACTGCACTAAGTTAATCAATCAGTCAAGTGCAGCTTGAATGTGTTAGATAACAGTCGTAAATGAAGGCCTGTGTGTCCTAGTGGTGGAGCTATGTCACAATAAGTTAAAATGTAAGGGAGGCTGTTACTACACTGCAAACATTTTATCATCAGAAGGCATATTAGACATGGTCAATTAAAAAGAGATGAATTGGGAGGTGAATAACTGTTTCTGTTTATAGATCATAAACAATCTTTACCTTTTCACCAACCTTCCTCTCCTCACGAACATACCATAGTGCAAGAGATGTCTGAATGTGAACAACTTGGAGGACACAGGTGCCACGTGTGAGCCAAAAAGGATCTTCCATGTCAACCAGCAGAAGTCTTACCTACGGAGGGTATACCACTTCCTAATCTATTGCATGGCAATGAGGAATGTGGATATGTGTAATAGGTACAACGTGACCCAGAACTAACTCCAAAGCATCAGTGAGTATACAGAGGCACCGGGACAATTTCCCTCTCTCTTTTTACTGACTCTAGGGTTGGCACCTGTCTGTGTGCATGAAATAGATGTAGGAGATAACTTGCCAGGTAAGAGCAAGATATACATGGTGTTAGACCAAATCCAAGAGTGAATCGAAGCAGAGGTTACTAAGATGTTACACCTGGAGGAGATTGAGTATGCACATAGTGTTTGGGCAAGTCTAGAGGTAGCGGTGCCCAACCAAGGATCCACAGACTGTTTTTGAGTAAGGCCTGTTGCTTCTCGAGTACTTTTGATCTAACCAGCAGCTATTGCAAGATTGTATTAGTACCTAGTGCCAAGGAGAAGGCGGTATTCTTTATGCTATTGGGTTTATACCAATTTAGGGTTATGCATTTTGAGCTTAAAAATACCCTACCACTTTTCAGTGCCTGATGAACAATGTTCTCCCAGGACTGGAAGAATTCTGCATAGCCTACTCTTGATGACATTGTCATCTTTAGCATTTTGTGAGAGGATCACATGAGGTAACTAGAGCTGGTGTTGGTCTCGATACAGGGACCAAAACTTGCCATCAAGGCAACCAAGTGCCAGATCGGACAGTGCTCTGTAGTCTATCTTGTGCATCAGTTGGGACACAAACAGATTTGCACCACTGGATCCTGCTATTCAGACTTTTTAGGACTCACTGAATATTACTGTAACCTTGTGACCTACTGTGGCGCCATAGTTACGCCCTTAGGACACATGGCATCCTAGATGCAGCCTAATGAAAATTAATTGGACAGCTTCAGGTGGACTTGAAGGACCTAAAAGCAGAACTATGCACTGCATCTGTCTGAAGGCTACTAACTATGGCCAGCACTTCATTTTACAGCATGACACCTCAGATAAGGGAGTTGAAGTAGTACTGGCTTAACTTGATGACAAGGGTAGAGAGTGTCCAGTGGCATTTAGCAGCCGCAGAGTTATTCCTAGGGACAGGACTAGGCAGCCATTGAAAATATGTGCTTTGTAATAGTGTGAGCCTTTAGGAGGTTCCGTCCAGACATCGAAGTGAGGGAAGATGTATACATGACTGCTTTTAACAATGTAATGAGAAACTTCTAAGCAAAAGACTGCACTGCCTTTTGATAGATGATAGGGGTGGCGGATGGAGCTACACTTTCCATTGTTCAATGTGATTAAGTTTCATGGCAAGACCTGACCTTTGTATGGCCCTGATTACTGCTTCGGGAAGACTGATGACAGCCAGGTGCAGAGATTTCACACTTCACGTCATTCTGTCATTGTTTTTGGGAGCTTCGGCTTGGATTCGCCCCCATTTCTATCTCATGTGAGATCCATCACCTTGAGTAAAAACTGTATCTGATGAGCAGCTATAAATGAAATTTGAAAAAGAACCACCCAAACCTGTTCTGAACTCTTAGCTATTAGATCCTAAGAAAAATGTACATAAAAGTAGAATCTTAACCACCTCACATTGGTCCAGCTCCAAGTTCTTCTTGACCAAGAAATGGTGTGCAGAGCATAGTACTTGAAGGACTGCTATGTGACCAAGAATGGTGTCTGCATGCCAGTCTCCCAGAGAAGAGGGAATATCACCTGAAGTCTGCACAAATTGCTGGTGAAGCTGAAAGTCTGCCTCACTCCACAAACTTGTCTGCCTACTCAGAGAGGGAAGGGGAGTTCCTGGATCTGCAGAAGGAGAGGCCATCCAAGAGGAGATGCCAGCTAGGTTGTCGGCATGCATAGCACCCAGAAGTTGCTGACTGCCCTTAGCAATAAAGTCAGAGCCGAACCATGTCATGAGGGGTCACGCAGTCTCCGATCGTGGACCCCTCAGTGGACCAACTACAGTAATTAATCCTGAGATGTAACCAGGTGCTGTCAGGTGCCTCTTTAACACCCATAGGCTTGTTGCTGCTGTTCCCCGACTCCAAGCAAATCCAGTGGAGGAGCTGCTACATGGCTACCAAAATGGAAGCCTGTTCCCAACCTGGAGGCCGCACCTGCTAGACGTGTGTGATCTCAACCCTGAGGTTGCTATTGTCCCCAGCCTGCAGAGCATGCCTGCAGTGCTGCTCACCTGCTGCGACTAAGAACCAGAGTGACGCTGCCGAATGAAGCTGTGTCAGTGGCGTCACCACTGAAAGTGCCCCTAAGAAAGTGCATATCAGTGCCACACAACATCAGCAATGTGATCAGGTAAGGGGCCTCACACATGAGTAACTGAGCTAGATGTGCAGACCTTGATCTGCAGCAGGAACACTGACTATTACTTAAGCCATCCCCTTTTTAGTATGAACATATGAATTGAACTACACAATAGTCTGCATGAGTAGAAACCTAGAGAAATGTGCCAGTGTCTAATCTATGCTAATGCCTATGCCTAGAGTAGAAATCCCATAGGCTCTAGGGAAACTCCTAAAACAGGTAGAGAATGTAAAAGAGGGTACTGATATCTAAGAATCATAGTTGGAATAGGAGCCCCATAGCTGAACTCCTTCAATTATTTTGTTGGTGGGTTAAGGTGTGTAGTGTG
Source organism: Calotriton arnoldi (assembly GCA_963921515.1). Taxonomy (NCBI): domain Eukaryota; kingdom Metazoa; phylum Chordata; class Amphibia; order Caudata; family Salamandridae; genus Calotriton; species Calotriton arnoldi. The sequence continues at coordinate 72,491 of CAWUFW010020513.1, forward strand.
TTACAAGAACATCCTTAAAAGGGAAAGTAGTTGATAAATTGTATTTCGGTCTGGAACGAGATCCATTTAAGTCAATCGAGAATATTGAATGATTGTAATATTAAGGCTGCATAAGGAGGCCTTGGTGTAGCTTGTGTGTATTAGATTTGAGGATAGGTTAATCCGTTCATAGTTTGGAAGATGTTCAATAGTTTGTTTAAAGCTTTGTGTTTGGCTATTACCCATCTGAATTAACAAAGGCAGTGTGAGGAAGGCGTGTGCCTAGATATGTTGTATGGAGTCCTTGTGGCAAAGTGCTGGACGTGACTATATAGCAAGGAGTTACAATAGCCTAGTTTGCTGCAAAGTAGTGTGGAGATCAGGTTGTTTGCTCTATGGAAAGGGATTTTAAATCGTATTTGATGGATGTTTAGTTCTTGGTATCTTAGCCAACACACAAAGACACAGGCAAAATGGTTTCATTAATCTCAACCTCTGACTTTTCCTGTGGGTGCATTGCATTCCATTGTTTTTATCTTGTTTATGCAAATCAGTGTTGGCTCCACCCCAAAAGATAGATTTTAGCCAGCATTGCTAGGCCACCACCCTCACAAACATTAAAACAAGAAACACAGATGGGTTTTGGCTTTTTGGGCCTCATCAGTGAGATACAGCTTGAATCCTATGGCACAGCAAGCTCAGGGCTAGCATCTGGGCATCCCCCAGCCACACAATTGAGACACAATTAGATAGTACAAAAAGTGATTGGTGGAATGTTTGGTTTAATCTCAGGCGCGGCTGGTCACTCTTGCATACATTCAATTTGACTGATTTTAGCTTGCCCTTGCCACTACAGGGAGACACCAACCCTAAACAAATCAGATTTGGCAGCATCCGAAAAGTGCAAACTAGTCCAAACTGCAAGACCACCTATACTCTGCATGAGGATAGATGCAGATGTTAGCATGGGACAGTCTAGCTGAAACTGCAAGGCCACCTACACCCTGCATTTTAACGCATTCACGTTTTAGCATGACAGTTTGACATTTTAAAGACTTTAAGGTGTTGGCCCTCAAAGAGAATGATCATTGGGCAATCCAGGTGAATTTGTTTTTCAAAGAGGCCTCCACACCAGACAGAGTTCTCTTCCACACAGTAGATTATCTTACATGATTTACCACTCAATTTCACCCCTGCATTTTCAACAGCTTTCAGAGTATCAAGCCTCAGATTCTTTAGTAATGGATTCTCTAACCTACGAGAATAACATTCTATAGCATATTTCTTTGATGGACAAAGTGCTAGACTGCATTCAATTCACTATGAAAAAGTATCCACACATGTCTAACTTGAAATCGAGTGTGTCTTTATAGGCCTGGTTTGATTGTACATGTCAATAAATGAAGTGTAAACTTCGAAAAGCAAATAAAATACATAAGCAAGGATCTCCATATATCACCAAAGCTGTAGTTGCTAGGTCGAAGAAAAACTACAAACAACATATTAAACATAAAAAGTCCAGTGTTTTTTTAACAACTGTTGGGGGAAATGATTGAGTTTATGCAGTCTGACAACCAAAATAAATTCTCGAAATTGCTATTGAGTGTATGATTGAGGACAATATGTGCATTCTCCATTTAAGGTACCTAATGCAAGTTGACTTCCAGCCTCACTTCATCAATGATGAAATAATTCTTTATTCTCACTGAAAGTAATTAAACACACAATTGTAGCCTTGAAGTTAAGTAGAGCAGCAGGCCCAGATAATATCCCAGCAATCACTTTCAAGACAGATATTGATTGCTGGGCAAAAATATTTAGGGAGTTAATCGAATTGATAGCTAAAATAAGGTTTAATTCCAGATTAATGGAGGGATTATGTGGTGAAGCCCATCCTAAAAAAAAGTGATGAAAGTATCCCAACAAATTATAGAATAATCGGTTTATTGTATGCCTCTGAAAATGTTTTTTCTAAACTTTTACTAACTTACCCCAGGCTAGGGTCTTGTTAAGAGGAAGATCACTGGGTGGATTACTCACCTTGGTTTCATTTTGCTGTGGGAGAAAGGTAACGAAACTCCAAACTACTTGCTCATGGGTTCTTGCTTGTTTAATCGAACTATATGCTAATACGAAGGGGTTTAAGCAAACAGTGGAGTCGTGAACCCCGTGCTTTCACAGCTTAAGTGGGGGTGGTATTGACAATTATAGGTATTTATGACCCTATCCTGGCTGCAGCTCTGCAAACAAAAGCTATTAAAAAAAGAAAAGTGAAGGAAAACGATAAACAACACAGTGATCAGGAGTTAACCACAGCAAAGAAATTAAGAGAAAAAGAGAGGGGATGAAAGAGAGAGTGGGAGAGAGGTTTGGAAGGAAGAGCAAAAGGAAGGACATACACACATAAGGAATGAACTGTGGATGAATGCAAGGATAAAAGGACTGATGGATGGAAGGGGAAAACAAGATTTGCATGGGTAGGTGAAAGAAAGTGTCTGTAATGATGAAAGGCTGGATGTATGGGTGGATGGATGAATACACAGCTCGTGAAAGGATGGATTGGTGTATTGATAAAAGGAGGGTGAATTGGTAAATGGATGAATGAATGTATGGAGGAATCATTGGAAGTGTAAGCAGAAGGATGATGCAAGTCTGTCATGATGAGAGGATAGATTAATGGAATGGTGAAAGGATGGATGTATGGGAGGAAACATGAAAAGATGGATAGATGAATGGATGCATGACAAGCTTAAAGGATGGGGAAATAGATGGACAGAAGGCTGGATAAAGAGACCTCATCTAGAGTGGGTATCATTTACCCGCTTTGCTCACCTGACGGCGTTAGAGCGATGGATCAAAGTGGGGGGTATTTTAATTTTCTGGCTACTCCCCTGAAAGCAAATGATATGTTTAAATGTGTATGTACCACAAATTCGCCCTCTCCGTGAGTGCAAGCTCCTAAATCTGGTCACAGATGTAAAAAAAAAGTGTCTGGGGATTTTCTTGATGCCCTGACAGTGCTAAGGGGGGGATTTTAATGAAAAATCAGCTTCTAAAGCTCTCAATGAGGTTACGAAAGAACTACGCTTAGTATTAAATATTCCAGAGTATATTTTTTCTGAAAGCCCCAGGGAAGGTGATGTGAAGGTTTTGCATTCTTTAGTGGAATTGAATTTGATAAGTGTAAATGGTAGGTGTCAAGATGATATTCCAGCTTGGAAGTCATTTAAGTATGGTAATAGTAAACTGCCCATTGACTATGTGATGGTCCCAGTCCACCAGTTCCATCAGGTGAAAAACTTTAGAGTTACAGATATGGGGCCCAGCGATCACCTTGCCCTTTGCCTGGAGTTTAAAGAGGTACTTTCACCACATGCATATGCTATAACCCGTTTGAGGGGGATTTACAACAATAGAATCAGAGTCCAGATTAGAGAAGATGCATTGCAAGCCCTTTCTACAGTGGATTTCGAACCCTTTTCCTTATAAGTAGGCCAAGATCCATTGAATTGGTACTGCTGGGTAATGAAGAAATTACTAGCTCAATTTAGGCTGGTAAAAGTGTATTCATACCAGGTAACAGTCCAAGGGATAAGGGGAATTATTGGTTTGACGATGAATGTCGGGAGGGCAGAAGAGTGGTAAATAGGAGTCACCGCCACTTGATGTCAAATTCAAATGGTGATAATTTAAGAACAGAAATGATTGCCTCAAAAGCTGCCCTTCAGAACGTATGTGCTCATAAAAAGAGGGAGTTCTGTAGGTTAAACTGTGAGGCAATGATTTTGTCAATAGCTGCCAAGGACAGTAAACAGTTCTGGTGGTTAGTGAACTCCGTAATCCTCACCTCACTATCTTCATTAGAGGCTCAAATAAGTGAAGAAGACTGGTTCACATTTATCTCCTCTTTATATAGAGGTGGAAACACAGAGAATAGGTCAGTGATGCAGGCTAGCTCTGAAGTTGAAATTGAAATGATAGCTAATGCCAGACAGCAGTAAATCTGTCAGAGATATTCTGTAATATGAAAGCCTCTAGGGTAGAAGGTCCAGATGGTCTTCCATCGGTGATATTAAAAAAAGGTTCAAGGAAAAGGGGGTCCATCTTGACCAGATTTTTCCAATGGGTAATGCTGATGGGCTCCCTTCCAGAGTCTTGGAAGGGGTCTATAGTGAAGCCCATTCATAAAAAGGGCAAAATGGAGCAGCTGGCTAACTACCGTCTGAATTCTCTCTTAGATATCTCGCCCAAATTATATGCCCAAACTTTGTTAAAGCACATAGAGGTCTGGGCTTTTGATACTGGTTTGATTCCAATGGAGCAAGGAGGCTTTAGGCCAAAGCATTCTATAATGGATCACTGTCTCACATTGTGGGGAGTCGCAAGGACGTCAATGGAGTCGGTAGGTGGCTTTTGTTGCTGCTTCATTGACTCCCGAGTGGCTTTCAACAGAATAGGATGGATAGAGATAGGCTGTGGCACAAATGACAGAAGTGGAAGGTATCGGGGGCCTTGTTGGGCCTGGTGATGAAGCTCAATAGTGGTTATTGGGTTCAGATTGATCTTGACGGGCTTGGGACTTGAACTAAGAAATTTCCAGTGGAGAACAGCTTATGACAGTGGTGCATTCTAGCACCCCTGCTATTCAGTCTGTTTATGGTAGACCTTCCCCAGACACTGCATGCTACCCACAGTTTTCACCAGAGGTTGGAGGTAGGCACATCAGTTGCCTTATGTACACAGACGATCTGGTGGTGATGGATCTTACATCCATCAGGCTGCAAATGAAACTAAATGCCCTAAATGCCTACTGCCTTGAAAATAAACTTACAATAAATGTTGATAAGACAAAAACAATGTTTTTGGCTAGGAGGAAAAGGAAATTTGCTTGGTAATGTAAGATTAGAGTAGATTAGAGAGTATAAATATCTTGGGCTAACCTCTTCAGATGATCTGCAATAGGACAAACAAATGGCTACTTGGAGGCTTGCTCTGTCTGCAGTAGTGATTGAGGTGAACAGGTTTGACCGTAAATTTGGGAACCACACCTTGGAGCCACTAAGTAAAATTATTCAGGGTAATCTAATTTCACAGGTCATATATGGAGCACAGGTGTTGACTTTGGACAGATGAGTCATTTGGGAAGGGCTAGCAGGTAATTCCCTAAAATTGCTTCTCGATCTTCCTAAAAATGCTATGATCCAAGCTATAAGGTAGGAGTTGAGATCTTTAGCCTAGAGTGTGCTGGCTGATGCCAGCGCCTTGTGCTTCTATTTGTCTCTTAAAGATGGGCCTCCATGCAACAAATTCTCAGAGCAAATCTTACCAAAGATAATGACAACTTTCTCAGATAAAAGGAACCCAGTGATAATGCAAATGAGCTTGAACATTCCTGAGAGGTCTATAGACATAGGGGAAGTGGCTTCAACTAACCAGGTAAAGAGTACACTCAGGCAAAGTGCCACAGAAACTAGTTGGACACAGGATTTATATTATCTTAAAATTAGGAGCTCAGCCATACCTTTCTTAATAACAGGAGAGCACAGACTTGTTCCCATACCAATATAATATCCCAGACGAGCGCTTGCAGAATGAATTCTTGCGCTTGAGGGTGGGAATTGACCCTGGGTTGCGAATTAAGGGATTAAAAATGGAGGTTGCTAAGAACAATAGCCAGTGCCCCTGCAAGAGAGGTAGGAAATATTCAATGAGCCATTTATTGTTGGATTGTGTATTCTTCATTGAGGCAAGAAAAAGGATTCTTCTGCCTGTACGGGATTCAAACTAGGGAAATGGGGCTAGAGCTGATTTATAGTCTTAGACTTTGAGATGTAGCTATAGCAGTTGGCCAATATTTGTGTAAAATCATAAATACCCAGCTGACATAATCCTACCCATGGGGTTTAAGATCCAGGTCTGTATGGGTGTAATTATACTCAGTAAGGTGACGTCAAGTTAATTAGTGGATCCCCTAACAGGAAGGTTGAGAAAAGTTGCTACGCATAGCACCTTAGAATCCTGATTGGGGTGAAATGTACTGTTTGCTATTGGTTAAATGCACCTCTCACTTTAAAATGCTATTGGGGCTGAATTAACTGTTCTTAAACTGATAAATTTTACTACTTTTAGGGAAAGGTTTTAAATATATGTGAGACTTTGAGCCATAGATTGCATTGAGTCTGGGCAAGGAAAATGTTAATGTTTATATAGTTGAAATTGTATAATCTACAGGCAGTCGTGGCGGAAGGATACAATCAAGAATTGTTGTTTTATTTTACTAAAATTGTCTGTTCTTATCTTTGCTTTTTGTTTATGAACGAGAAATGTGTGTAATATTTCTATAAGAATACGTTTCTTGGAAATAAAGTACTTCTAATTCTGATTCTGAACTTACCTCAAGGAGTAGGCTTAAGTCAATAACCTTGCATTTGAACAGGGAGGGTTTTGTGAAGGCTATTCAACCACTAAAAATTGTTCTGCCCTATGGGTGCTTATTAAAAAATCGTTAGAATTAAATCAAACACTGGGCGGTTGTTTTATAGATTTCCGCATGGCCTTTGATACAGTGGAGAGAGACAGTTTGTGGAAAAAATTAGATCATGGAATGAACCAAGTGGTCTGTTATCATTCTTTCAGTCATTATATACATTAAACTGAGTACAGGTAGAATACGTTTCTACTGGTCGTCTATTCAGAAAAAATTGAATATTGAAAGTTTTGTATCAAGGATGTGTCCTGGTGTCCTCCTTGTTCAGTTTATGTGTAGCAGACCTTCCTTCTGCTTTGAAAACAGTTAGTTCTTTTTCACTTAAAATGGGCTCCTAAATGCAGATGACCTGATACTTTTGAATTATACAGCAAATGAACTTCAAAGAAATCTTGATGCCCTGTCATTGTACTGTAATGAGACCTTCATAAGCACAACTATAGAGAAAGCCAAGATTATGATTTTCAGTAAAAGAAAGTCCCCAAATTTCAGTGATCACTCTATGTTAATAGGATAGATGAAGTAAATTGCCATACATATCTAAGCCTAACTTTTACCAATAGTTTGAAATGGGGGAAAACATGAAGAATGTAAAGACCAAAGCAGGGCCCGTTGTGAAGTTTAATCCTACTTACAGGGAGTTGTCACTGACACCACTTTTAAAAGCATATACAAGAAAAACTCCCTCCTTGGCCCTATTTGGGTCAGAAATCTTATTTCTAGATTCATGGACTTAACCTACCAAATTGAACTATGGTTCAAACTATTCCTTCAGAAATAAATCTTACTTCATGGTATCGGTGTCTTAAGATTTAAAATAATTAACCTTGCATGAAAATTTAAAAAAAACTATCACAAATTTGCTGGAAAGAAACCCAAGCCACTGATAGAAAGCGGGCTGCCTCTTTGGAACAATGGATCAATAATCTTAAAGCAAGGCAGAGTCAACTTTTGAGTGTAGTAACTTGGGATCTGTTCTGAAATATAAATTCCTTGAGGGATTCTATTTTGCAATTGTCCCTTTCCCTAGATAACAATAACCTACCTGAGAAACAATCAATTATGTTTATCCTTAAAACATAAGCTACAGCAACCTTTCTCCTTATATTACTAATCTATTTAACCCTAAACTACGCTTAGAAATTCTTAAACTTTGTCTTGGATATAATCTAGTTTTTTCAAGACAAGCGTTTCATATAAGATTTTGGGAAAGAAACGGTGTTTGTTTATGTTTTTATGCTATATGTTACGCTTGTATTTACTGTCCCCTGTATTTACCTGCATGTAAAACATTTTTTAAGTCAGTATTACTTAAATACTATGTGAGGTGAAGACATAATTGCTTTCTTTGTGTGAATATGCACTATTTTTGGTGTTGCGGTATGCCTTACCTGCTTTTTAGGAACAATAGATATAGTTCTATTGCTTTATTGCAATTCTATGTATGTTAAACCTTTTTTTAATGCTGGATTTGTAGTGTATATTTTTATCTACATTATCTTTTTATACTTTGTATTGTTATCTTGTTATGTTTTATTGACTAATGTCTCAATAAACTTATATTTATTACTACTACTGCATGAGAAACACACACAACCTCAGACCTGTTTCAGCCTAAATGGGCCTCACCAGTGAGGTCTAGATGCCACAAAATGCTGGGTATCCATATGTAGGCAAACGTCTCCTTCTTAGGGAAACTCACATAAGCAGTACAAAAAGTGACAGAAGGAATGCTTCAGTTAATTTGATTCACTTGTAATTACTCTGAGCCACATTCCATTGTGTTTAGCTTGTCTGTGCTCCTACATTGGCTCTCCCCATCGCACAATAGATTAGATTAGATTAGAGTATTTGTAGAGCACATGGCTGCCTCGGCAATGAGGCATCCCAGCGCTGAAGCAAGACGGAATGGGGAGCAGGCAAGGAGTTAGCATTGAGAGAAGAGCCAGGTCTTCACAAGCTTTCTGAAGGCCAGGTGGTCAGAATTGCTGCAAATGTGTAGTGGGAGAGAATTCCATAAGGTGGGGGCCAGCCGCCTGAAGGAGCGACCGCCAGATCTGGTCCTTCGTATACGTGGAATTCTTGCAAGAAGCAAGTTCGCTGAGCGCAGCGCTCGTGGTGGTGAGTAGTGGGCGCACAAATCGCTCAGGATTTCTGGGCCGATACCTGTCAGAATCTTATACGTGGTACAGAGCGCCTTGAATCGTACTCGGTGTTCGAGGGGCAGCCAATGCAGGCAGTGGAGGAGGTTGGAGACATGGCTGTACTTGGGGAGGGCGAAGATGGCACGTGCTGCAGCGTTCTGGACCCGCTGCAATCGGTTCATCACAGACTTATTAGAGCCCAAGAGAAGCACATTGCAGTAATCTAATCGGGCCAGTATAGAGGCTTGGATGATCAGCTGACGCTTTTGGGCATCAAATAGACCAAGTATCGGCTTAAGGCCACGAAGTAGCCCGAAGCATTTCCCGGCCACTAGTTTGGCATGCGTCTCAAAGTTAAGGTTTTTATCGCACATAATACCCAGGTTTTTCACTGCAGATTTAGGGGCAGGAGGGGCTCCAAGGGCAGGAGGCCACCATTCATTGTCCCAGAGATGGGAGTCTTTGCCCACCAGAAGAATCTCAGATTTAGCTGAGTTCAGCTGCAGGAAGTTAGCTGTCATCCACTCTGCAACGGCCAATATGTCTTCTTTAAATTTCGCTCTATCCTGGCTAGGATTGTTTGTCAGGGTGATCACCAATTGGGTGTCATCTGCATATGACACCAAGGAGATTCCCCGTGCTTTAGCCATCCACGCCAGAGGGCTCATATAGATATTAAAAAGCGTAGGGCTCAATGCTGATCCCTGAGGAACCCCACAGCGGAGTGGGTGGACACGGGAGGCAAAAGGGGGAGCTATCACTTGGATAGTCCGGTCGGCCAGAAAGGATGAGAACCACGATAAGGCTTTGTTGCCGACCCCTATCTCCTCCAGACGGTTGAGCAGGATTTCATGGGATACTGTGTCAAATGCCGCACTCAGATCCAACAGAACCAGAGCTGAGGTTCTGCCGGCATCCAATATCCCTTACTCCAGGTCATGCTTATAGATAATTACAATTCTCTCTTATGCCCTCATTAAATACCTGTGTTGGAGGTTCTAAAGTATTGGCACAGTAGGAAGATTGCTTGTATGAAGTTTCTTGAGGCTGTCCCCCTCCAATGTGACCATAACATATGGGTGTAGGTAAGACACAGTACAAGCCTCTGAAACCAGGCATTTGAACTTAATCTGTCCACCAAATCTTTAGCCCAACTGGGGATTGGCCCATGATGGTTAATTGTTACCCATAACATCCAAAAGCACAACGTACCTTTGAGCAGGCCTTGGGGAAATACCTGATATCACTGCAGAATCGTTCGAAGGAACAGAGCCCTGAGGGACAGATAAAAGTATTTTGTGGCTAGGATAAATGTGCACTGGTACTTCTATGGGTCCAGAGATGTAGGTCACCAGTAAGCCAATTGCCTGTCAGAGTTCAGGAAGGGAACAAACTTCTACCCAAATGTGCTGTGTCCAAAAGGGACACATAAGAGGGGACAGATTATAGGCAGCGTGCTAGTGCATACTAATTTCTTAAAAGGACAGGGTGCTAAGGGAACAAAGCAAGGTCAGGCCTAAAGCACCATGGCTTGAGCAGCAACATATCAATGTCAGAGACTGGCATTAGGAGGGGGCACATTAAGTGGCAGTCAGCCTACTGTTAGTGAAGTTCAGTGCACTTGAGCGCATAAAGAAAACAAGATTACCAATGACTTGGCAAAAAGTGAAGCAGTAGTTTTGGGAGATGGTACAATGACTAGGGTTGTGGAAGGCAAAGTATATAGCAAGAGTATAATAATAATAATACCACTTTAGGCACTCAAAAATATATATTTTTAAAAATATAATTATGTTATCAACATAGTCATAGATGGTGGTGACCGGGCAGACACACCTTATTAATTCTATATTAAAGTATGAAGTACAATAAAATAAAAGAAGTGTTTCAGAGTTTTAATTTTAAAGGAACGTTTCAAGCATGAAAGTTCCTATATGTGAAACGTTTCTCATGAGATGTTTACTTTACCTGCAAAACAGAGGAGACAAATGGTATACCATAAACAATGTTAGACCTTAACAAGATGCTTAGTTTTCCTTAAAACAGAAAGCCACCAGACCATTGTCTGTACAGAGGAAACATGAGAATGTATAGATCATAAGGTGCCAGTATGGAGGTTGTATGAGACCTCTATCTTCTCCCACAGATTTATCTGATCAGTGCAGTCAATTGGATGGCTTTATGTTTAATCCAACTGAAGTGCATTCAAAATTAGAGTGAACTGATATGCTCCTTGGTCCAAGCCAGATCCACAAATTTGAGACATGCACCATAAAATGATTGGATTTTTTTTCCTTTGGCCTCAATTCATTAAACAATTGTGCATTTATGGTGAAGGCCGACTGTGATATGGAATGCAACTCCAAGCTGGACTCTGTGTCATGGAGGAGCACATCATGTGCACCTACCTTTCTGAGCATAACTACTGTCAGCTCATGCTGCTACAGAGAACTGACAGTGGTGGTAGGGACATGTATAGTTGATCCTTTTTAAAGTTGTCTTCCAGTCTCCTGTAACTGAATCATTTGCTCCATTCTTGTGGGATATGTCTGTTGTAAGTACGTTTACCAAGCTATGTGTTTTAGGGTGAGCTTAGGGCACAGGAGCAGTACTTAACTGCTGCAGCCCAGAAATCCATTTTTGGATCGCATGTGTATGAGTGGAACAAAGGGTGGAGGTTGGCGGGGTCTGCCAGACAGTAATGTGAATTGCAGGGCTCTTCCAAAGTATTCATGAGGTCAGTTGAAAAGGAGGTTGTGGATTATAGAGGGCAGATGGCCCCTTTCAAGAGTAGGGACAGTCCTTGCCCTTTCCTGGTCCATTTATCCCTGGAGGTGTTATCTCCAAACACTTTGAAAAATAACTGAGTGAGGAAGCCTCACCCTCTTTTGTACATTTGTTTAGGATTTCCTTGACAGGGCGCTCCGAGCTCCACCCATCCTTCCAGCAGACAATAGGGGAAAAAGACTGCAGCTCGACTAGTTTGGAAAGAAAGGCCAAAAACTGAGTGATACTGGCCCCAGAGCAAAATCCACAGAATATACAATTTCAGTCTTTGAACTAGCTAACCGTAGAAACCACCCTATCATAGTGCCAGGATTTCTCATTGACCAGTGTCAGGATACTACACCAGTGGAAACTAAAAAAGACCCTTAAACTTTGGGGTTGTGTTGCAGGCTGCAATCTCCCCTTACCATATTCAGGAACAGTAACCTTGAAGTTCAGCATCCTAACAGTAGTACCTGCCTTAAAACCACCTGGAACAAAGGAGCCGACTGATTGCTAGAGAGGGGTACTGAACGTATGCCTGCCTGAAGGAAATGCTGCTTTGAAGCACAGGACCTCATGGTACTGTGCAGGAAGAACTCAACATTGACATGCTGTAGCCCAGGAAACGATCTCATCTGTGTAATGAGGGTTTGTGACCATGGTCCCTCTGTAGAGTGTCCCAATGCTGTCCTTGTAGGCTGCCACCATGTCCTCCACCACTCAAGATCAGAAGATGGCCAGGCAGTGATGAAAAGTGAATACAGAAGCCAGACTCAAAGAACAAATACCTGTGATAGCTTGGTTCAAAGCAAAATCGCAACCATGTTCGGCAAATTCAAGAAAATAATCAGTTGTGCATGTGATGGCCTGGAGCTAATAGAAATTGTGGCTACAACAAGCAGTGGATCTTCATAGACCCTCAAAAAGATCACCACTTTATTTGTTTGCGTCGGAGTTTGGGTTAGCTCCAGACGAACATCCAGCAATAAAGTAGTCCTGTACCAAGTGTGTGGGATTGCAGTCTCTACCGTTGTGTGCCCATGCAACCACTCTTCTTCAGTACCCAAGGATGGTGCCCCCACACAACAATAGCATTGGAGGATGGTGCTAGCATCAGAAGAACCAGCGCGGAGTCAGTGCTCCTGCTTCCAGAGCACTGTGTGCAAAACTACACACACTAGTGGAACGAGTGCCTCTGCCATCGATTGCCCACAGGACCATTTAATATTTCAGTTATACATACAATGTGCAGTCAAATTTGTTGGGACAGTAATAACTTTTAGGAGCCATTGCGGTCACTACATAGGTAGCCAAGGAACAGCTAGAGTTCAATAGCTTTTATACTGGAGTACATACCACCTTGAAAAAGTTCAAGGAGATTTTATTCCCCAACCTTGACATAAGTGCGGTGTGCGTTGTCACTCTATTGAACATTCAAAGATAGAAGACAGCCTTTCACCAGAAAGGAGGATAATAACTTATAAGTATCATGGAATACAAGCTGAACTTTCAAGGACACACTTTGCAGTGAGACACCTCTGTTCCAAATACCCTATAGAAAGTACAACAGATATTACATATGTATGTAAACAAACATAGGTGACATGAGCATGACATTTTAAGTACCATCCAAGTTTTAAGCAAATGCACCCAAAAGAAGAGAATAAGACATGGCGGAATGAAGATGAGGAATAGAGAGTAAATCGGACACAATGCTTTATGTGCATCAGAATACAATTATGCTTTGAAAAATGTATGTATTTAGGTTAAGTCTCTTAAATAATAGGAACCATGAGCTTTTTAACCAAGTCCTGCACACGTACTCCTAAGACGTAATATGAGAAATAAACCAGTGTGCAGTTCCTAAGTGTGTGGGAGTGTTCAGGTCTGTTATGAAGTGCCCTACATACCCCGAGGGATGTCATGCTTCATCATTGGGCCTGCTCCTCGTCGGGCCGGCGCTGCAATGCCCGAAAGGCACCCGCGGTGGGGTTCTTTGGCGGAGATCTTTTTTTGATGAAGCCGTTGGGTGTGTGAGGGTTTGTGGACAGGTAGTGTCGTGAGTGTGCAGTGTAATTTAAAATAGGTCTAGGACTGCCCTTTTCAATAATTTTATTCCCAGGGTGCACTAACCTAACTAAAAACTGAAAGCCCTGCCTGGAGATAATGATCCTACAGGGTCTGTGCGGTGCATGGGGTCGACATGTTTCTTGCCTAAAGAAGCCCCTAACGGGTCAAGTGGCAATTCATCAGGACCGTGATATATAGGAGAAGGTAAGCTCAACTCTTACACTATCGCAAAGCTGGTTCATGATGTAGTGTAGTAACCAGCGTTGCTGTTGAACACCAGGTCAATTGGCCTGGTTTAATGAGACCCCTGTTTTATGAGGTCGGAGTTGAGGGGGGTGTGTCAGCAGAGCACTTGGTTGCTCATACCGTAGGGTGGCGCGGCAACTAGCTGTGATCCTACCCTTGCTCCGGTCCAGCAAGGGTAGGATCACAGCTAGTTGCCGCGCCAACCTAAGGTACGAGCAACCAGGTGCTCTGCTGACACCCCCCGTCATCTCCGACCTAAAAAAACAGGGGTCTCATTACACCAGGCCAATTGACCTGGTGTTCAACAGCAACGCTGGTTACTACACTACGTCATGAACCAGCTTTGTGGTAGTGTAAGAGTTGAGATTACCTTCTCCTATATATCACGCTCCTGATGAATTGCCACTAGACCCGTTAGGGGCTTCTTTAGGCAAGAAACATGTTGACCCCATGCACCACACAGACCCTGTAGGATCATTATCTCCAGGCAGGGCTTTCAGTTTTTAGTTAGGTTAGTGCACCCTAGGAATAAAATAATTGAAAAGGGCAGCCCTAGACCTATTTTAAATTACACTGCACACTCACGACACTACCCCGTCCACAAACCCTCACACACCCAACAGCTTCATCAAAAAAAGATCTCCACCAAAGAGCCCCTCCGTGGGCGCCCGTCGGGCATTTCAGCGCCGGCCCGACGAGGAGCAGACCCAATGATGAGGCATGACATCCCTTGGGGTGTGTGACAGAACTTCATAACAGGCCTGAACACTCCCACACACTTAGGAACTGCAGACTGGTTTATTTCTTGTATTTAGGTTAACCCATGAAGCATTAAACAGACTCGTACAGTTCCAGTAATTCATTCCAATTAGCATTATGTTTTTTCAGGTTTATCTGTATTAATATAAATGTTTCTAGTTGATCTAATGTGTTAAAATCGAATGAGACAGAGTGCATTTCCATAAACAAATGAAATACGTATAGAAGGTCCTCAATCTATGGACATGTAAAGACAGCCTGCAGAGCAATCAATCAAACTACACACATGGTCCTCAAGTAAAATATCAATGTCTGGCTTCAGAAAATAGACAGGCAGTGCACCATCAACTAATTGGCAGCAGGTGTTCTCTCAACTCGGCGCTCTGAACAAATATGCCCGACGACCTCTCTCTGCTAGTCATGCCTGATCTGAACCTGTTCACAGAATCCCACGACTGGTGTCAGCCTATCAGAGCTTCGATAATTGGCCGGGACTGATTCCATCTCGTGCGACAATGGCGTCTAAGAGTAGCTGGAACGACGTTTGAGCGAGGTCATGCTCTTCGCTCTCAACCTTTGGATTAAAAATAAATACAATGTCCCTGGAAGCAGAAATAATTGCTTAACGTGGTGCAGTGTATTCCATAAGGTGAACCGTCATCTTTGTCAGAGATTGAAAGGATTGCATGGATCGTTGATTGGGCTTTGCTTCTCTGTTTCTTTTTCTCACCTCAGCCTCAAAGTCACCAACCGATGTTTTACAAGGGGTTAGGTGTCTGCCGTGAGTGGTGTTACTAGGCGAAACATTAAATTACGTAAATCACAGCTGTGCAACTAACTGTGCAACTTCCTGGGGTGCGAATGATTAGACTCTTACTAACTAGTCTTAGTTTATTCTATTTAATACAAGAAATCATGCAGGGTATCTTTTCTTGAAAGGGACATTTATGTTTATGTCCTGTAAGCAAAATTCAGGTGTGTGAGAGTTTAATTTGCAAACTATTACACACGTGCAATAGAGCCATACAGCATTGCAGTACGAAAACTCAGTTATAATATATAGGATAAATATAGCTGTGAATAGTCTTAAGGGCAGACTTTTCAACAGTATAGTTTGACTCTCTATTTCATCCTTTTAATGTCGAGTTTAAGGTTGAGTTCAGATTCTCTGGAGAAAGAAATCACAGAGGTCACGCCCCCCCAAAGGGAGATAACTGAATGAAGACTAAGGGGCAGATTTACAAGCCCATTGAGACACTTTTGCGCAGCCCTTCCGTCACTTTTGTGATGCAGCGGCGGCGTAAACAACGCGGCCAATTTACAATGTGACGCATCTAGGGAGATGCATTACGTTGTAAAGCCCTGAGTCACATTATACCTGCGTCAGTTATAATGTATTCAGGGTGGGCGTTCCCACGCAGGAAAGCCTCGTAAAAGTGACGCAGTGAAATCTTCAAGATTTCACTGTGCCACTTCTGGACGCCACTACGTCAAAACCTTACGCCTGCTTGAAGCAGGCATAAGGAGTGACGCAGTACAAAAAGTATAGGCCTCCCCATGCATTGCTGGAGTTGCATCGTTCTTGCGACATGACTCCAGCAATGCGTGACTTCTGGGCCAACAGATATGTCAGAATTTCTGACGCATCTGTCAATCCTTGCGCCATGGTGCGCCGTAATGTAAATACAGCGCATCCATGATGGCGCCAGGGTATCGCAGGCTGGCGCAGGGAAACTGACGCATCTCTACAGATGCGTCAGTTTCTTGTAAATCTGCTCCTAAATATCTGTTTTATAGCTCACTCCACAACACATTTGTCGCAAGGTGCACTGCCACGCCTGACTTCCTGGACAAAATGTAAAGATAAAAAAAGAAACGGGTGGAGTCTGGTCTTAAAGTTTGGGCTCAAACTTTAAGGAACATGAGATGCGCTCTCATGTTACATTTTTTTTTAAAAGATACTGGCAAATTCAATTTGACTCAATACTTATAATTTTGCATAATTTTCACACAAATTAAGAATATTTGGCAAAAATGAGTGCATTTCGCAACAAGATAAAAGTGTGTCCAACCTTGTCCATCTATAAAACCATCTTCAGTTGGCACCTTGTTTATTGTGCTTAAATAAATCCAACTGTTTCTGAAGATGGTATTGAGAACAGAGCCTGTGCCTTCATAAAGCGACTAAAGGCATTACCAAGATGAAATTCATTCGTGGTTTTGGCGAATTATTGAAAAAGACACAACAATGGTCCCTTTTCTGTGCATGGGGAGAGCATAAAAATTCAAAATAAGGTCACCCAAAACTAACATAAATTAACTTCACCAATGACAACATCTTTCACGAGACAGTGTTGTCAGCATTTATGACAGGATCCATATTGTGCTCTGATTATTATTTTGGAACTTGTCTTTCCAGAGCTTGTTGATTCCATTTGTCAACTGCAAAAAAACAGTTTGACTTTAATGTAAATCCCATTTGCAAATTGCCAGAAGACGAATAGGTCTATTTCCTATTGCGCTCTTTCACACTGATCTACAAAATTATATAAGCAAATCTGCAGTGTGTTCTGGGATATAGTGTATGAGCTGCAGATGTGGGATCAAGAGATGGTTAGGTATTAGGAGAGCAATAAAGCATAGGAGGTCAGGCCACCAAGTTTCTAGTTTAAACAATATTTACTATAGAAAGGGAAAATCAGGAAATCAGTTTACCGAGATTGCAATAAAAGTGGAAGTTGCAGGTAAAGGGGTTCTGTAATTTGGGAGTGAGCATAGCACCCACAAATGAGCTAAGTGACTGTTTAACATGTGTGGCACATTTAATCCACTCAAATCGTTTTACCAATACCACATTACATTCTTGACCCTGTAGCTTAGACTCATTGATTCTCTTACAAGAAAAGTGCTACTGTCAGAAAACCCAGGACTTGTTTTAGGTGTCCAAATGTTTTGGAGTGACTTAAGAGACATTTAACCTAATGTCAATTTATCTACATTACAACTTCAAATCAAAGTTCAGCTCGCTAATGCTGTTGAGAAAGAAATACAGTACCAGTCATGCTATCTTAGGTCACTAACGCCCTCATTACCAGTGGCCTGGAAAACTATCTGGTATCAGTAATTTCCAGGGTGGGGAAAATCTAGGATATTTCAATTTGGCCCCTCAGGGTGCCACAGAAATGAGGAATTACAGACAGAATCCAATCCAATCCAATCCAAATTAACTTTATTTCGCCGATACAATAATGGCATAAAAAGTATTCTACAAACATACAATACATTCCGGAATATTAAAAGCATTACAGAGTTAAAAAGTAACATCTATTAAAATGCCAAAGTTTATAAAATACAATTAAAAATTATATAATATAAAACAAAGTCAGTAAGAAAAAAACTTCATCAGTGTAAGAACAAGAATTAATCAGATTGGCCCTTATCTTGCTCATAAAATTCAAATTAGGGAGTTAAACTTCCTATCTTTTTAGCAGCTAAGAGGAACGAGGCCAAACAAAAACATGACAAGGGATCCAGTAATAGCTGGAGAAAATAAAGTGCTGGACAACATTGTCTAAAATTCAATTTACGCATGAGTGGGAGGATATATCTATTTCTTTCATTCGTATAGAGCCTGCAGAAAAAAACAATGTGCAAATCATTCTGAGCAGAATAGTTATCACATGGACATAAAGGGAGGGCATCAATAGAATACATTTTGGATGGATAGCTTAGCATAAGCAGGATATATTTTAATCGAAATCTCAGTAATATATATCTGTGCTGAAGATTCATGACAAATGTCTGGTACGAAGTTGAAATATTACTTATGCTAGGGACTAAACGATATTGTCTCACTGTAGTCCAATTGTAGTTGAGATCATATCTCTTCCTATCAAAATAGTTTAGTAAACGAAGCTTCAATTCTTTTTTAGATATTGTCAAGCATAACTTCGGGTCCTCATATAAATTACGTAAGCCAATTGCCTGTAGATTAATCTCAATATATTTTTGCCATTTTATTTTATGTACACCATCTAAGTTCAAACAGTCTGCCAAAATATGCCTTGTTAGACTTAAAGTTTCTTTTCTCCAGACTGAGTGCCACAAAAGGATTGGTGCAATACGAATTGTATCTGTTATGTAAGGAGCGCTCAGCTCAGAGTGGCAGTTGTAAGCGGAAGAGGATTGTGAAACACAAATCAATCTTTTAAAAAAACCATCCTCTATGCACTGCAGTTATGAAATATCCGAGAAACCCCAGACAGCTGCCCCATAGCAGGCAGTAGATAGTGTTTTAGCCTCATAGATCTTTTTTATTACGTTTAGTGGCTTTGAACTGAGTTTTTTTTCAAATCTAAAAAGCCCCCCAATACTTTTTTCCAATATAATTCCTCTATTAGTCACCATATCTATCCATGTGTTTTTCCTATTAAAGATAATACCTAGGTAATTAAATGAGTCCACAATCTCAAGATTTCGCCCTTCGATAGACAATCTAGGATACTTTGTTGGGCTCATGCCTGTCACCAGTACAAAAGACTTAGGGGCATATTACCAAGAACGGCATTAAAATTAAAGCCGCTTTAGCGGCAGGAAACTACCGCTAAAGCAGCGATAATGGGCTTGATAATATGCCCTTGAGAATTCCAATAGAAGCCCATGTTTACACCAGAACATGGGCTTCTATTGGAATTCTCAAGGGCATATTATCAAGCCCATTATCGCTGCTTTAGCGGCAGTTTCCTGCCGCTAAAGCGGCGATAATTTTAACGCCGTTCTTGGTAATATGCCCCTAAGTTTGGTTTAACTTCATGTCCAGATTATTCATGAATTTTACATACTCCTTTATGAGTCTCTGCAGTGCATTACCAATTTGTGCCAAGAGCACTGCATCATCTGCATAGAGGAGTATCAGGACAGGAGAAGATTTAATAAGTGGGACATCTGAAGTAGAACCTACAAATGCCGACTCCACCGCGTTAGTATATAAAGCGAATAAAAAAGGGGCCAAAACGCACCCCTGCCTCACACCGCGGGTAATTCTAAAATACCTTGTACATTCTCCTTTTTTCCATAACAAACACAAGCTGTAGCATCAGAGTACATCTCCTGAATAAAATGAAACACCTCAATCTCTATTCCCATGACCTCCATTATTACCCACAACTTAGAATGAGCCACACAATCAAAGGCGGCCGATAAGTACATAAAGGCCATATATAAATGGCCTTTCTTAGCCGCTGTATACTTCGCAATTATGAGGCTTAAATTGAGGCACTGATCCACAGTCCCCTTTCCTTTTCTAAAGCCGTATTGGCTGAGAATGATTATGCTATTTTCATGGGCTCAGTCCTCCATTCTGTTCAAAAGTACCCTCCCCATTATTTTTGTGGTATCTAATAGAGCTATAGGCCTATAATTATTTGGGGCGGGCTTATCCCCTTTCTTGTAAATTGGAATTATGACCATCTTTTTCCAGGATGCCAACGGGCCTGTTTGGGCTATGGTGTTAAAAATATTTGTAAGTAATGGGGCCCACAGGTCCTGGTAATCCAAGAAGAAGTTGATCGGGACCCCGTCGGGTCTAGGGGCCTTAGATCTTTTGGAGTGTTTAAGAGCATGGTTTATTTCATCCGAATTAAAAGATAAGGTGTCCCCAGTATTATAAGGTGGCAAAGCTGCAAAGCTGCCCCGGGTTCCCAAAGAGACCTTCAAAATATTCTACCCATGCATCCTCATCCACATGGGCCTCTAGAGAAATCTAATTTTCCTCTCTTAGAAAAGAAGCGTTGATTATGGTCCAGAAATCTTTACTACTGTTTAATGCTGCAGCTCTTTGTAGATTCTCCCACGCCTCCTCCCTCAACAGGTTTAATCTAGCTAGTCTCCCTTTTTTATATGTCAGGCGTACGATTTCACTAAATTCTAGGTTCTGTCCTTAAGGCATCATGGAGATTTGTAAGCGCCTTTGCACATGCATTATCAAACCAGCAAGCCTTCTTGTGACTACCATTGGAGACTGAGCAAAACAAATTATCCTTAATCTCCAATAGGATCCGCTCAAAGGCCGCTGGATGGTCATTATGGGGTGTGTTTGATTCTAAGCCGGTCAGAATCTCCTGGTCCATTCTACCAACAATTCGGCCACTAAACTCAACAGTATCCATTCTTTCCCACTTCAGTACAACCCCATTTCTCCTTGCTTTAGAAATCTTTGATAATGGTTTCTCAGATGATTTCAGCCTTTGGGCAATTGACGTGTGATAAGTGATTGCAGAATGGTCAATAAAGGTGTTAAAGTGTGTCTTAATGTTAATAAAATGTGCTTTGATGGTTTCTGAAATCAAAATATAATCAAGGGTTGAATAATAGGAACAAGTAGAAAATGTAAGGGCCAGCTGGCCAGTTATAATATCAAATGGGTTAATTATCTCAAGGCTATTGCCCATTAATATCCTATTAAGAATATTTCCATGATCATTGTGGCTAAAATGAGAAAGAGGGTCCCCTTCAATGTCAATCAGCCCACATGCAGTGGAACCACCCCTATTACAACTATGGGCATTAAAATCGCCCATCTTGACAATGTCACAGATTCCATGAGATATTTTCAAGAAATCAGCAATGTCTGATTCCAGGCGTCCCAAAACCATTGCCTGATTACCTTCAAAATTATTATTATAAAAGTTAATGAGGATCCAATTTCGGCCTTTATATGCCTCACAGAGAAGAATATGATAATAGGGTGTTGTATTTAAAAATGTTGTTACCTTTAATGTCAGTGTATTAGCTACTAGTGTTAATATTCCTCAAGGGCGACCAGCACTAGAGTACCTGGAAAGATCGATAGCCGTCTAGGTTAATCTGATCGATTTCCCATGTTTCCTGAAAACATAATATATCATGTTGGGTCACCAAAGCCAGCCAATCAGGGTATTCTTTTTCTGTTTAAATCTCGCTATGTTCCATGAAATGACTTTTACAAATTCTAGGTCAGTACCCTTTTTGCCTGAACCCTGATATAAGGGATCCAGAACAATTTCAACACGCACTTTACCTCAGGAGTTGGGTAGGGATAGGGGAACCATATCCTTTTCTTTACGTGCAATTGAGGGCGATTTGCCCAGTCAATCGCACGCATCCATATCTCCTAGTAAAGCAAATCTGTTAGAGAGGGGAACAGGAGCACTCATTTGGGAGTAGTGAGTATTCAGTAAAGGGCGAGAATGACAGGGAGCTTTCACCTTGGGCTGTGCAGTTATAGATGGCCTGGGGGATTTGTAGAAGAAGCCTAGAGGGAGGGTGCAAATCTCAGTGTCAAAGGAAGGAACGTTTGGAAGTAATCTCAATAGATTACCTACTAGTCCCCGGTTGTTAAAATTTACGACTGTACAATCCCCTCCTATGACCTTCGATGCGAAACCCACCCAATTCACTCTTCTAGCCATAATGATATGTTGGTATAAGTTGGTCAGGTTTTAATATAGAGATATTGACTAAGACAATAACAAAAGGGCAAGCAGCCGGGGGGTGATCTAGTCTTTCTCCTTGCATAGATTCCATATCCTCTTCGAGGCTTAGGTGCCCTTGCCCTTGAGCAGAGTCAGCAATACACCTGTCACCTGCCCATTCATTGTTTACAGTTGGAGCAATTCCCGTTTGGGCCCTCTCTGATGTAAAAGTGGGGCACGATCTCTCAGTCACCGAATCAGCCACATTCCCACAAGGCGTTATTATGGAGGCCTGAGACAATCGTGTAGAGTCAGTAAGGCAGTCCAAGCGGTCCGAACTGGGAGATGGTAAGACAGTTTGTAAAGGTCCAGACTCAATGCCCCCTCCCAAACCGGTGACAGTAGTGATGGTTCTATTGCAAAGCAGAGTCAGAGTATCCTCTATTTTGGACAATCTAATTAAAAGGGGTTGTAAGAATGTTTTAAGAATTTGTTCCAGTGTTTGCGATGGAACGTCAACAGTGGGCAATGCAGGAGCAATCAGAGGAGGTAACGGGTGAGTGACTACGGGAAGAGCTGATTTTGCCCTTCCTAATTTCCTTTTCTCCGGGGCTTCCATCCATGGACTGCCTTCAGGTTCATGGTCAGGTTCATGATCTTTAGGAATATCAAGTGAGGCAGGAGTACTAGACAGTGCATTATGGTTTAGCAAAGCTGGGGGCGTACACACTACTTTTACATCCAAAACAGGTCTTACCTCCTCCAGCGAAAGATGGCGTTCTGTCAGCTCAATTTCCTTAGACGCAAAAACAACAATTGATGGACAGAATGCAGAACAATGTCATACATTCACCCCAGTACAGAGATCTGGGCCTAAATCCATCGTTTTTTTGCTCACCATGCCATTCCAGTTTGAACCCAGCCATATGCAAATCAGTCTTGACCCTGTGCCTCATGGGAACAGTCCAGCCTGAACTGCCAAGCCAGGTCCTCCCTGGACTGGAACCAAGCATCCTCGGACCGGTTTCGGGGTTTCACCCCTCTTCAGCCAGGATAGCTTGATTCCAGTGGCATGGAGAGCACGGGACCCACGTCTTAGACAGCACATCAGCCGCCCTCAGTAAGAAGGAGTCCAATGTGTTTTTAATTTCTCCACCTGGCTCTGCTGATCTCATTTTCCGCTTTGCCATCTGTAAAAAGGGGGGTACCATATAGCCAATATTCCAGACATTAGAGGGGGGCCGGGCCCAGCCCAGCCTTTTCCAGGCGATGACGGGCGTGGACGGGCCCGTCCTTGGCCTGGGCTTTACCCGGGCACGGCCTGGGCACGGGATGCCTTCGCGCCTTTATGCACATGTAAGTGTGGGGTAAAATGGAATTTGAAGTTCCCCAGCGGTGCGGGTGAGTCGAGCACAGCTTTCCCCTTTTCAGCAGGTAATCTTGGAAGTGATCGATGTATTCTCTGGGCGCGTCTACAAGCACAGCAGGACGCCTTCACGCCTTTATGTGCATGTAAGTGTGGGGGAAGATGGGATTTGAAGTCCCCCAGCGGTGCGGGTAAGTCGAGCACAGCTTTCCCCTTCTCAGCAGGTAATCTATGATGTGACCGATGTATTCTCTGCTTCATTTTCCTCTTGATTTGCACATGAAGATTTCTGCTGCTGTCAGCAGCAAAAATCTCTGTGAAAATAAACAGATCCGGCCGATATCATAATTCTGATGGGGCTGTTAAGTTTTGTTACTGGCACCATCAAAATTAAGAGGCCAGGCTAGGTATGAAACAGAGCAGTGTTTGGAAGAAAGCTCTGAGTCAAAAAGAAAGTGGACATGCTAATAAAAACTCTAAAGCCAGAAGTGCTTCAATACAGCCATCAAATGAGTGTGTCTAAAATAAATGCCCTTATACACCAGAGGCAGTTTTATACATTGGATGCATTGTCTCTGTTTGTGCAGTGGTTCATATTTAACTAGGTAAACCAGGTGCAAACAGGGACAATGTGCCCTGTTGCAGCCAGCTGATGCACTGCCATCAGAGCAATTTTACTGGAGACAGCGTATTAGTTAAAGGAGGACCGGGTGTTTGAAGCTGCTGATCCACCTTTTGCAATGAAGGCAGTAGGCCAGCCTGCTTTCTCAGAGGGGGGCAGAGATCCCCCTGCAGGTTGGTGTCATGAGTGATTGCGCCCACTTGCTGATGAATGTCCGGCGGGGTCCTTTGGTCCCTCTTTCCCTCCTTACAGGGGCACCCTCAAGGTCACAAGGACTGTGTGCCATTTCTTTGTGGCACACAGTCAGTACATCAACTGACTTCCTATTTGCCTCTGTGCCTGCATCCATAAAACGTAATTTACAACAATGTCTCAACCGGATTCAATAAGGAAGGCAAATGCATATGTATGTACACAACATTACAAGGCAAACGCAAAAAAGAGGGAGACTCCCGATCTTCTTTCAAAAGTGCTCATGGCATCATATATTTAAAATCTCAATTCATACAAAACAGTTATAACAGCACTGTAAGCAAAAATTGCGAAGGCAACCCAAGAGTACTTAGTGCACGTTGTGCTCGTGATGCAATAAGTGACGGCGCAAGTGACAAGTGAAAAACACAGCGGAAGACGCAAGGTGACAAGGTGAAGAAAAATTAGGTACAAGAATCAATGGTTCAAACGATATTAGTCATCTTAGTAATTTACACATGATATATAATTTTGTGAACCAGAGCTGAATATGCGCCATAAGTTGCGCTGTAAGATCGGTCGACGGCGTTTCGATCCTATTTAGTCAGGATCATCTTCAGGACCGGGTTGCCAAAAATTTATTTGGGGTGCTGGAAGATGACCAGGGCAGACTAACTGGTAAGTCGTCAAGTTAATTGAGGGACCCGTGTGGAAGGCGGTCCCGTGTATACAATGTATCCGGGGTCAAACAGGGCAGAGTCCCACCATGCTAATCTCCGCAGTACAGCTGGAGAAAGTAGGCAGCAAGGTCGGGTACCCGATCCAATGCGCTGGGCCCGGAGTGGGTACCTTGGGGGAAAAAAGGTCAGGCTCGCAGGATCAGGAGCCCGAAACCAAAAACTGGTCCCGGAGAGGGTACCTAGAGAGAGGGAGAATCAAAGCCGTGAGTGAAACACGGAGCCGCAGAGACGCTGTGATTAGGTCCTGGCCGCCACGCTCGTGTGCGGTCTCGTCCGGTCAATCCGTTAGCAATGAAAGCTGGTAGAGGTGCTAACGATCCTGCGATTCTTGTACCTAATTTTTCTTCACCTTGTCACCTTGCGTCTTCCGCTGTGTTTTTCACTTGTCACTTGCGCCGTCACTTATTGCATCACGAGCACAACGTGCACTAAGTCCTCTTGGGTTGCCTTCGCAATTTTTGCTTACAGTGCTGTTATAACTGTTTTGTATGAATTGAGATTTTAAATATATGATGCCATGAGCACTTTTGAAAGAAGATCGGGAGTCTCCCTCTTTTTTGCGTTTGCCTTGTAATGTTGTGTACATACATATGCATTTGCCTTCCTTATTGAATCCGGTTGAGACATTGTTGTAAATTACGCTTAGTTACCCAGATCTCAACCTGGTCTATGGGTTATACTCCTGTTGCTTTTTACCACACTGCATCCATAAAACAGCATGAGCTTAGACGCAATGTGCTTCCTTCATTATCAAAGGGCCATGCCACCATGCTAATGAGGAATCACCCCCTTAGGATCACACTGGCATCTGCTGGCACAATCTGAATTATTTCTTTCCAGGATACAAAACCAAAGTACTTCTGGTCCATAAGGTTACATTTGTCAACTCCAAGGGTTAATACATTATGTATAGCAGATTACTTTGACTACTATATAGGAGAGTGACAGGGCTGCACTTAGACAACCCATTGTCACATTCCCACATTCCCACCACTTGAGGTTTATGTAAGTTTCATATTCAATTCAAGGCTAAACACAACTTTGATGTACGTTTGGTGTATCATACATTTTGCGCTGCTCTAAGATGACTATGAAAATAAATGGTGTCTCTATGATTAGTTGCAAGACAGGAATGGCTATCAATGCTACATTTATGAGTCTATATAGATGAGTATTTGATTTACCTCTTATTTAACACTCTGCAGTTACAACACATTACATGAGTTCCAGCTGGGTGTATGGATACCCTGACCTATATAATAGTCCTATAAAAGTATTTAATATTAGCTGAATACATTATGTGTCAGAGTAGAATAAATTATGCACAAAGGCACATTTTACAACATACTCTTCTAATAAAAGTTATAGATGTATATTTTGTGAGAATTTGATTGGGTTGTTCAAATAATTGTTTTGATGATTTGAGGCACTGTTGATTTAGTATGTGTTGGACCTGGTTCTTTCTGCAGGGTCATCCCCAGACCTTTTGCCTTTCTCCTCCTGGTTTTTCTGAATTCATTTTTGTTGGCCTTAGGACTCTGTGCACGTTACCACTGCTAACCAGTGCCAAAGTGCTTGTGCTTTCTCCCTAAAACATGGTAGGATTGGCAAACACCCAATTTATTTGTAAGACCCTAGTAAGGTGGTACTGCATGTTCCCAGGGCCTGTAAATTAAATGCTAACTGGTTGTGCCCCCCACTTATGTAGCCTGGTAATCATGTCCAATGCCTGACATTGCAGAGACTGTGTGGGCAGTTTGAACTGCTATTTCGACCAGGCAAAGGAAACCTTTTGCCAGGCCCAAACCTTACTTTTGAATACATATAGGTCACCCATATGGTAGGCCATTGGCAGCCCAGATGGCAGGGTGCAATGTGTGCAAAAAGCAGGACATGTACTTTTAAGTATTACATGTCCTGGTAATGAAAAACCTTTAAATCCATTTTTCACTACTGCAAGGCCTATCTCTCCCATAGGATAACATTGGAGTTGCCTTATTACATTCTTTAAGTGTAATTTCCAAATGGGAAGAGATAACCAATTCATATTTGATGTCTCTGGAATCACAGTTTAAAATCCTAACGTATTGTTAAATCAGATTTTACATTTCAATTCTGAAAATGCCACTTTTAGAAAGTTACCATCTAACATACAGGGGGTAATTCTGTTATGGTAATAAGGGGCGGAAGCAGAGTAATCAAATATTCAGAAAAATACCCCCTACACCATAGTTTTGTATTTCACTTCGGTAGACATGTGGAACTTTCATGTACCCTAATGCAATTAAGGCCCCTGATTTCTTTTTTAGTGTCCTCCCTGCCACTCCTCACTTTTCAGTATTCCTAATGCTTTTGTGACATATATATATATATATATATATATATATATATATATATATATATATATATATTGCCACAATATCCCTTTTGACAGGGATTAGTCTCACCGCACTCGCTGCTCCTTATAGTAAACAACAAATAGGCACCGATCATCCAGTAGTAGTTCAAGGGTGTTTAATTTCCAAAAGCTGCCAACACACAACCCCAACGCGTTTCAGTCTCAGCCGAGACCTTGCTCACGGGGAACAATCGACAAACACAGAGCACCATTGTCTTTCCTCTAATTTTAAACAATCGTGACCTCACTTCCTATCAAAGCCATCTGTTGGATTATGGTATTTGAAGTTCCACATGCTTTGTGTTGTCGCGTAACCTTGATACCACATTATTAAGTAAAAACACATCATGGAAATAATCTCAAATTACACCAAAACGATTCCATAAGTGGATGCGCAAAGCTTAATTACAAAATCACACTATCATTTCATCATTGCAATATATGCCGTATTTACAGAAAAAAGGGGGGGAGAAAAGATTTTATATATATTTTTTACACAACCCGGGGCTTGAACCCCGATTGCCTATATACATTGTTAGCGCTCCAACGTTCTGTGCTATTCTGTCTTTGTTAATTTTCTTTCATCCAATTCTTATGGTGTATCGCTCTGTATACAATTATTATTATCGAACCCAGGCAACCAGCCAATGGGATTGTCAACAAGAGTTTACACTTTCCATCATGGTATCTTACCCAATTGATAACATTCAAGCATTAATAAAAGGGAACATATCCCATGTATCCCTTCAAAGTAAACATACTTATTCTGCATTATCAACAATTTCTAACGTTGAAGCGCTCGTGACCTATATAAATATATCCGTAAAATAAAATTGGCAAAAACTTTCGCAGAAAATGAAAAAATGGCTAATTATAGAAAAAAACTCCCAGTGCCCACTATGGATTTATTAGCGAGGGATTCCACAGGTTTTACAGCCCTAATGGAACTGAATGAAGATCCGGACTTCCCCAGCCCAGGCATAGGAGCTCATTGTATACAACTTGGAGCAGGAACCAGTGGGATGAAGCCCAAATCGAGATATTATCCTCAATTGCCACAAGGGAATAAAATTGATATGTTCCAAGAAGCAGTTACTAGAGAACTTTATCAACTTAAATATCGCAAAAAATCGGATAATTTGTCCAAACAAGAACGAGTAGCCTTGGAAAATCTGAAAAAAAGTGAGACAATCGAGATCAAAATGGCAGATAAAGGGGGAAATGTCATTGTAATGGACAAAGAATCTTATGCAGTAGAAGCCCACTCTCAACTGAGAAACAGAGAATACTATGAACGATTAAAAGAAAATCCCACCATGAAATTGAAATTGGAATTGGATCGGAAATTGTTGGCATGGAGAGAAAATAATCTCCTAGATGATGATGAAATGAAATATCTGATGGTTAACCATCCTAAAACAGCGACTATTTACTTTCTCCCCAAGATCCATAAGCACCCCACTAGACCACCAGGCAGACCAATCATCTCGGCAAAGGGGGCTCTGCTTGAACCAATGGCCAATTATTTAGACACCTTTCTCCTACCATACGTCCTAAAATTAACATCGTATCTTCAGGATACAGGGGATTTACTAAGACACTTACAGGAAACTCCATGGATATCAACCTACCATCTGATAACCATGGATGTGATATCGCTGTACACTAACATCCGTAATGAGATCGGTTTACTAGCCATTGAGTCCTTCCTACAGGAGCGGAACATCCAGTTCTCTGACCATAATAAAATGCTACTTGAGATGATACGGTTCTGCCTAACGGAAAATATTTTTTTATTTGGCGAGGAGATCTACCGCCAAGTAAAGGGAACAGCTATGGGTTTTTCATTCAGCCCAAGTTACGCCTGTTTGACAATGGGGTGGTGGGAACGGAGTATCGCTTGGAACTCAAGAAATGATCGATATGTAAACAAAATAGTTAAATGGCTACGATATATCGATGATTTGATTATAATCTGGGACGGTACTAAACAGGAATTCACAGAATATTTTGCCATTATTGACAACACTGAGACTGGTCTTAAATTTACATACACAATCAGTGATGAAAGGGTTATCTTTCTGGATACAGAGGTCTACATTAGTCAAAATGAAGTCCATACAACATTACATCGAAAGATAACCGCTACCAATGCCGTTCTCCACGGGGAGAGTTATCACCAAAAGAGCCTAATTAATAATATTCCATATGGCGAATTTTTGAGAGCAAGAAGAATATGCTCACAGGAAGTGGAATGGCAAAAAAATAGGAGATCAATATCGAACAGATTTAAAAGACGAAATTACAATAAAAAACTGGTGGCAGCATGTGAACAAAAAACAACACAATTGGAACGTTCAGATTTGATCACTAAAAAACAACTTCCACCTAACATGGATTTGCCTAAACAAGAAATAAGGTTGATTACTACATACTCCACAGAAAACAAACAGATAAGAAACATACTAAGAAAAAATTGGAATATTTTAACTCTGGATCCCACAGTTGCCAAAATAGTGGGAAATAATCCTAGTATAACATTTCGCAGAGCAACAAACTTAAAAGACATACTGGTACACAGCCATTTTAGGAGTAAAACAAAACAGTCAACATGGCTACAAAGCACGGGATTTTACAAATGCGCCAGTTGCAAAGTATGCACCATAGCCAAAAATACTAAAGAAATTGAAATGGCGAACAAAAAAACATGGAAAATTAAACAGAGAATAACCTGCAAGAGCCAATTTGTGATTTACATAGTGGAGTGTCCATGCCCGCTCAGATACGTGGGCAGTACCATATGTGATCTAAAGAAAAGAATACTAGAGCATGTGAGGGCAACAGTGAACGTTGACAGAAGTAACGCCATAGTAAAACACATGGAGAAAGAACATGGTGGGAATTGGAAATTGCTAACCTTTTTTGCCGTGGAACAGGTGGAACATCAAGTCCGAGGTGGTGACAGAGAAAAAATTTTACGGCAAAAGGAATCGAGACACATACTCAATTTTCGAACTTTGACCCCGAGAGGGCTAAATCAGGATGAGGAGCTTCACTCGCATTTATGATGCATACATAAGTACTTTAGATGGAATGAAATCTGACAACATACGATGTTGTGTGCATTGAGTGACATTGCACGTGATCTGACAATAATGATAAGAACATTAACCTCCCTTGCATTTGTTTTTAATTGTAAATATTTTTGTAATGATAAATTCATGGTACTTAGGGGATTATTCACTGAAAGGATGATATACAATATATGGTTATTGCATGACATGAAATTTGGTCTAATCTATTGCTAATGACTATAATAACAAAGGAATAGTGGATTGGAAGAAATATAGGGGTAAAATCTATAGCTGTATTAGATGTTTAAGGAGAGCATTCGCCCACCAGAGGGCATGATCACCTCATGTTCACGAGCGCTTCAACGTTAGAAATTGTTGATAATGCAGAATAAGTATGTTTACTTTGAAGGGATACATGGGATATGTTCCCTTTTATTAATGCTTGAATGTTATCAATTGGGTAAGATACCATGATGGAAAGTGTAAACTCTTGTTGACAATCCCATTGGCTGGTTGCCTGGGTTCGATAATAATAATTGTATACAGAGCGACACACCATAAGAATTGGATGAAAGAAAATTAACAAAGACACAATAGCACAGAACGTTGGAGCGCTATCAATGTACATAGGCAATCGGGGTTCAAGCCCCGGGTTGGGTAAAAAATATATATAAAATCTTTTCTCCCCCCCTTTTTTCTGTAAATACGGCATATATTGCAATGATGAAATGATAGTGTGATTTTGTAATTAAGCTTTGCGCATCCACTTATGGAATCGTTTTGGTGTAATGTGAGATTATTTCCATGATGTGTTTTTACTTAATAATGTGGTATCAAGGTTACGCGACAACACAAAGCATGTGGAACTTCAAATACCATAATGCAACAGATGGCTTTGATAGGAAGTGAGGTCACGATTGTTTAAAATTAGAGGAAAGACAATGGTGCTCTGTGTTTGTCGATTGTTCCCCGTGAGCAAGGTCTCGGCTGAGACTGAAACGCGTTGGGGTTGTGTGTTGGCGGCTTTTGGAAATTAAACACCCTTGAACTACTACTGGATGATCGGTGCCTATTTGTTATTTACTATAAGGAGCAGCGAGTGCGGTGAGACTAATCCCTGTCAAAAGGGATATTGTGGCAATATTCGGAACGGCTTGG
This sequence comes from Calotriton arnoldi, assembly GCA_963921515.1. Taxonomy (NCBI): domain Eukaryota; kingdom Metazoa; phylum Chordata; class Amphibia; order Caudata; family Salamandridae; genus Calotriton; species Calotriton arnoldi. The sequence goes on from CAWUFW010020513.1 coordinate 103,946, forward strand.
TCCTGCCGTACTCTACACGCACCACCAGAGAGGCGCCCAACAGTCAGGAAACGGGACTATGCAGAAAGGAATATATATATATATATATATATATATATATATATATATATATATATATATATATATATATATATATATATATATGTCCCTTAATACGAATTGGCATCTGTCCGATAAATACACAATCTCAGACATCTGACATACTATGACAAAAAACAGACACTTTCTTTTCATAGATCTTTTTATCAAATTATTCTTCACGTGCTTTCATAGTGCACAACACTAACATACTACGATTTAGACATACAAATAATTCGTAACTCGTACTTGAGGACGCCGGCGTGAGAGGCCTGTGGACGAGAGAATTTATATATTCTAGACGTTTGGCAACAAGATACCGGATAAGGAGCGTCGATATTGATTACCCCTATAGAGAGATATAACCCACACCGGAGGATCGTGTGGGTCGGAAATAACACCACACGCTAATAGTTACAAAGAGAAGCCAATGGAGCCTTGAAAAAGTCACATGTACACTTAACAAGAGGCGACGAAACACGTGTTGGCTTTGGGCTTTCGACCAGTCACAGTAATTAACATAAAAGAAGAATCAACAAAAGAATTAAAGACTGAAGATTCTAAGCAACTTGCTTTGTGTTGTGGACATATGTTCTGGTTGACGTACTTTGCTACTGCTGTCACATTGTTATTGCCTTTAATTTCACATGTGCTAGACTCTGCTGGACTGCTGCTCTAAAGGAAATGATGCTCTGATGTGCTAATCTGCAACTTCATCTTGACCTCAGGACCCCAGAGTGACTCCAAAGGCTCGTCTGCTGGCCTCCTGATCTGAGCCTCAGGGATATAAAAGGCTCCCCAACCAGCTCCTGGACCCAGCTGCATCTAGTTCCTGACTCCCAGGTGGTGCCTCTCAGGCCCTGGACCCTTGGTTGTGGATCACAGGCTCATACATCAAGCTTTTGGGCTCTTCACAACCACAAACGGGCCCGTTCGGATGGAGCCTACTCCACTTGGAACAGGAATCGGCACGCATCGCGGTTAGCCTGTTTCTTCACACAGCAACCATTGATCACCTGCCGGGGACCGCCAATACGAAGCATCAGACCTCCCATCGATGACACCTGGCCTGCTCTTTGCACCACTCTGTTCACTGCCTGCTATGTTCTCCTTGCTCCTTGCATCCCAGATCAATGTGAACGGGACTCTGGGCACAAAACCTGAGAAGGTAAACCTTCAGCGGGACTAACCTGGGTGTGTATCTGACCTGCGCCATATTGCTGTCATCCTGAACCTTTGAATTTAACCCGGTCCAGCGCGACCAGATAGCAGCAATTGCTGTTTTGTGCTTTTTAGGCACTATTTTATACTTTTTTCTTTACAAATTCATAACACTGGTTCTGCTGATTAGATTTTTGTTATTTTGGTCTTGTTTTATCTATTAATTAAATCTTGCTCTATTTTTGTAACTTGCTGTGGTTCTTTCACTGTTTTATTCTTTTTAAGTGTTGCACAAATACTTTACACATTGCTTCTAAGTTAATCCTGATTGCTCTGTGCCAAGCTACCAGAGGATTGAGCACAGGCTAATTTGAGATTTGCTTGTGCCTTACCCTCACAGGGATTGCGTTTCCTGCTTAACCAGGGTTTACACCCTAGTCAAGCAGTAACTCAATTTCTCACGGTGTGAAATTTTAGCGTTTCACTCTTTTATTTGTTCTTTTATAATCCTATTAGGACTGCACTTGTATATTTGAACTCTGTTGAGCTTGTATATGAGTGTATCTGCCTTCCAAATTTTCCTTTATGCTCTTTTAATGTAGGTCTTTGCGGATGTTTATGTAAAGGGGAGTGGTGTGTTGTGTTTTGGTGTTTTCATGTTTCAGGAAATGAGGGAGGAGTTTTGTTTCATTTATTCTTGTATAGTCCCTGTTCCACTGCTCTGTTCTGCATTGATCATTTTCAATATATCAGAGTAATGATAATGGACTGTTAGTACAGTGAAGTGTGACTTCTTAGGAGGATGGTACTGAAGGTTTGTATTGGGCATGCATGCTTTCTTACTGCCTGACTACGATTTAGCAAACATTTTTTGCTAGACTGTGTTCTGGATGCTTCAAGCCTAGGGGCATTTGTCATAAACTCTATAATATATTTTGAATGCATTGCTCAGTTCCTTTGGGAAGCTTTCTTGGGCCAATTTAAGAAAATGTGTTACTATTTGTGTCACATATTCCTGCACGTAACTGAAGAGTGTATCTCTCTTACTCATATTTGTTTACTTTCTTAAGTGTATTCATTGCCCATTTAAGAAGTCTGGATATTCATTTTTTTAAATTATTACTAAAAATCAAATACTATAGTGAATAGTATTTCTTCCCCTTCATTGGAAACATGTTTCCCTTCATTTCAATTATCATCTTTTCTAGTTTATAAAAGTCATACATATCTTTAATCATGAACAATGCATTTGAACATTCATTAACGGAAAACTTTAATTTGAGCACACTTCTCAAAGTGTCTTACTACTTTCATTCACAGAAAGAGACATCTTCATCTTGACAGCATCCATAAAGCTATTCACAATATCATTATAATTCATTAAAACAGAATATACCAGTGGAGGCAGTATGAATTTTTTTCTCATTCAATCCAAGGCACACAACCAACATGTGTACAATCATTTCTTTAGAACAGGCAAAGAAACTTAGCTTCTTATTACTCTAAGGGATACCAAACCAGGTGCCTTTCACACCAAAAGCAGTAGCCTCATTAAATACTCAGCGTTCATCAAAATCCTTTAATTCAAACAGGCATATTTAAATACTGTTGACTTTAAAATGCTACTCAAATACTTCATGAGATTAAATAAGAATAAGGTTTTGAACATACATTCTTTTAAAGCAAATACTGTAATTTCACTTTCAATTATTTTTTAAATACATTTTGAACCATTTTTCACAGATCTGGTAAATAAATTTGCTAACTCCTCACATAGAAAAAAAACAGAAGAGCCATCCGAGGCACAGCAAGTCACATATCAATATAAATATCTTTTTTATAGTTGCCTTCGGTTCACCCCCACTGAAGTCCACGTTTTGTTGTCAAAGGCTTAGTTCAAAGGTATTCTCTCCTTTAAATTTAAACTCCACATGTGCATAGATAGCCTAGCTTGGGATCTACAGAACTGTGATGATATGTTTGCAAAACAGACCCTTTCTAACACAAAAAGGCACAGGATACCATAATTCCTGTTAAAGAGACCAAGTACATTCATTGTCATAACAGCCTACTTCTTACTGCCTTTCATCATAAAGAATAAACTCAATTTATTTTCTACCAACTTACTGAGAGAGACATATTACACACCCTGTTAGTGTCATGGCCTTCACCCTGTACATTCACCACTGCATTCAAAAACCCACACTTTTTTACTATGATTAATTTCAGAGGATTCAGAGCCACCAGGTCTTCCAACATCCCCTTGAGTCTAGAAGAAAACAGCAAAAATGTGTTCATTTCCCATTTTACACCTAACACTTCTGAAAAGTCTGGTATTTATAGGCTGAAATAAAGTTGAGCAAGGGCACCTCCCTTCTTGAACCTATACTTTCAGACAATTTCCAAGATGATCTGTAGAAGCTTGAACAGAATTCAGTTCTCCATATAAGATTGTAAAGTATTTAACTGATACTGTCTTTGCAGTCACACAATCTGTATATTTATCTGCTCTGTTCGAATCTTTTGCAAAAAATATACATTTTCCTTTTCTTAAATCACATCAGTTGTTTACTCCCAGTTCCTCAACTTACCAATGGCACACATTGAGACAAATAATCTATGTACACTACAATTCAAATTTGTTATGAACTGATTTATAGGTTCAAAGTCAGCAGCTACTCCTTAGGATACATACAAATTCAAACAAGTTCAAAGAAGATGATTTTGTCTCTGCCTAAAACAATAGTTAGTAGCACAAGGTGAACTTTGTGTTATGTTGCAGTGTTCCTTTTGAGTGTAGATTTAGCTTCATATAAATTAGTTATTTTCTTGGTTCTTTACAGAGTGACTGCTCTGTTAGAAACTCAAACAGGTTGCACCTCTAACAGAATATTGTCATGCAATGTTCAGTCTATAAGGCCAGATTTAGGGACAATGGTTATTTCAACATGTGCCCTGTAGACAGTCATTTAGCATAGATTTTTGGAGCTCCAGTGCTCAATAGAAAGCCTAATTTTATGAAGTGTGGTTAGCTTTTATAAATATTTTAAGTTCAAAGTGATATAATTAATGCGTTGTTTTTAACATATTTTAATGACTTACAAATGTGTTCATTGAAAGTTTGCTTCTTTTCCTACCTCTGAGTAGATCTGAGGCTTGCGTCTCTTCGCTAGGTCAATTATATTGATTCCATTGTAATACAGATTTTCAATACAGCCGTGGAAGTTGTTCTTCTGAACAGCTCCTGGTTTTCCTCGCATAGGAATACCTCCAAAACTGAGCTTTGGGAAAGAAAAATGACAATTTTTAATTACAACATCACATCTAAGAGTTAGAATTAAATCATCAATATTTTGATAATTTCACAACCTTTATATAGTTACCAAAAATTTAAGCTGATGTTGAAAAATATATTTTAAAATTCAGCCGATTTCAAAAGTTAGGTACATGACATTAATGGTAAATAAATAGATATGACGCACATGCAATGGGTCAATATCACTTTGAATTAGGGTTAGATTTAATAACGTCCGTATATTAAGACCAGGAATAGAAGCAATATGTATTTCATTCAATTTCATTTTATTAAACAATGGACCTAGGCCTCAACATAGACCAACACTATGATACATTAATGATCATTTAAAATCAGTGTAAAATACAAACAAATTGAAACAGTTAAGATGTAACAATCCATGATTTTAATATTACAAAAGAAAAATTTTAAAATATTGAAAGGAAACCTCTAAATAATTTAAACACCATATAACTGATTTGTGCATTTGGAGAATGTGTCAATTGCATCAATTCATAATGTCTTGAGATATTAAAATTTACAATTAAAGTATATAAAAAGCAAAGCAGGACAAAGATGAGGTGCATGGAATACATTTTGGGAGCCTAATGTACATAAATTGTAGATTGCATAATCAGAAGTATAACCTCTCCATCTCTCCAACAAAGAATTACGAGGAATATTACCTGTTCATAGGAGCAAAAGCAAGCATTTCACCCTGTGAATTTTTTTTAAAAGAGAGGTATGATTGGATTTCTTCATAACTATTGTTAACAATTCAACTTTCATATGTTTTCAGATTAACACAATATATGTCTCAGGAAGGACTTAGCTTATTTACTTCAACCTTAAGAAAATGACATAACTGTCTAGGAGTCCAAGAATTTCGATAGTCCCGACTACTATTCAATGCGCATTTAAAATTACTGATCACCTGATCCTGATTCAAAATGTGTGAGCAGAGATTAAGCTGGCGCATGGAGGAGCTTGTGACCCCCAAAAATATATTTGCGAGGGCTTGCATGTAAGTGCTACACAGTCCATGCTCCAGTATAATATTTTGCACTGATATAGATGAGCTCAGGCTCAAAAAAATCTTTGTAAGCTCTTTCCTTCTTATAAATCTAAAAAGGACCAGATAGAGATAGGGGTTTATTCCAAAGCATAAATAAGTGTAGGATGTATCCTTGTTTTATAAATATGTAATAATAATAAATAAAGTGCCTTTTCTCTATGGAGTTATGAAAGTTTTTAAGGGCACCAGTATGGGCCTAGGCTTTTTTCCTTAAGTTAGCAAATTGCATCGTTTTAGAAAGGTTGCTGGAAAAAATCTGCTTAAATAGACATAATTATCAACAACCTCTATTTTTTATTGACCCATTACCCAATTATATGCGGGAGAGAAATAATGAACATTAATCTAAGCAAATTAGACCTCAATAAATAAGCCATAAAGCGGGTTGTCCAATAAACCAAACTGAATTGAAAAGTCAATAAAAGGGGTATATACAGCTTGGTGCTTTTCCTCAACATATGTGTCTAAAATAAATTGTAACACTGCAATATTGTCCTGCGCAGAATGATTATCTCTGAAGCCTGACTGCTCCATAGAAATTATATTCGCTGCTTGAGCCCATATTTTCACCTGTTCCAAAATTCCCGAGCAAAGGTTTTCCCCACCACATCAAGTAGGGCAATATGTCTATAGTTTCCTAGAAATGTCTTACAAACCTTTTTGTGAAGCAGGATGATGATACTCCCATTCCATGATTTCAAGATTAGACCAATGTTGTAATAATACACAAATAATAGGCTCAATATTTTGGCCCATGATACAGCACTTCGTTTTTACACAGCAATCAGAATATCATCTGAACCCATGGCGGCGGATGATCTCGCTCCAGTTATATGGGCAACTATTTGATCATAATCTGGAGGGGGAATATAGTCACATAACTGTTTGCTGAACTCAGGTGACCGAATATCCACTTTCTTCTTATATAAACTTGTAATATAAACTACCCAGACTTACACAACTATCAGATTTACAGAGGATTTGATTTGTGTGCTGCAGCTTAGAGCTGCAAAGGATGTAGAATTATTTTCTTGTGTGGCATGTTACCAATTCAAATCCCATTGTCTTGTCTTCTGGGCTACACAAATTCATCTTATTGTTTACATATCCTCTGTGGAAATGAGAAAACTGTTTTTGTGTCAGTTTGTTTATCTCCTTTGACAATTTGACTTCCTCAGTGCCCCTTATGGCATAACATGTTGGAGATTTTACTTTACTGTGTCTTTCATATGTTGCACTAGAGATGTAAGTGATTGATATGATGTAACAGGGTCGCCAAAAGAGGAATCAAGTGATACAATATCGAAAGGTGCCATTAAGTCATTGAAGAGCGTAATTTTCCAAGGGCTCCAATGAAGGCTTGCATTCTTCTTTGATATCAATTAGGTCAGCAGCTGTTGCCAGTTGTCTGTGTTTACTAGTCGAAGAAAAGCTTGATCACTATAGAGTATTTATCACCTTCATTTAAGTAACAACATCAAACATCGAATAGGTTATAATCATAAAATCAGTAACTGAGAAACTTTTGGGGCCAAGCCTATTGCCTTCTCTGGTATATCAAGAGCCATTCTTCCATTTAAGATTATAGTGCCTGATTACTTCAGCCCCCCAAGAGAAAAATCCCACATTTGTCTGCTGTACAGTAACCTGGGAACTGAGACTCTGAGATATTCCAGCTATTTTCCAAATTAGAGTTCCTAAAAACGTGCAGGTTTTGTTGGAAACCTCGGCATTTAGGTCACCAGTGATAATAAATCAGGTGGACTTTTCTCTATCATTTGTTAAGTTTATGAACTCAAATATATTAAAAAGCATACAGTTGTTCTGCTGTCCCAGGAGTAAGTAACTGTTAAAAAAAGCAAGGTGTAGCTTATTGATTACATACTCATTAGAAAACCAGTCCTTAACATTGAAGAAAATTATTGTGATATGGGATAATGTTAGCCTACCAATCAATATCAATCAAGAGGAGAATAGCAATGCTCCCTTTTGCATGACCAAGATTGGACTGAATTGCCAGGCTACGAAAGGCTTAATAGGATGTAACTGAAGAGTTAACAACAGACCAGGTTCCTGGGAGATAGATGACAATTGCTTTGTGTCCCCTGAAATAGTCTATTATTGATTTTCCTAGCTCTATTCTAGGATATCAGTGATATTATATCATTAAATCGAGTGAAGTTGATCATCTTAACATTTGTTACTGTTTTGTGCCTCTGAGAGCCAAGTACATGATAGGTTAGTATTCGGTTGTTGATATACTGTATTTTGGTCCTAGGTTTTTACTTTTCTTCCAACCCCTGAAAATTCCACAACATCTGAGCAAGACTGTTTTTGAAGTGTCTGTGATCTTTCAAGAGAGTTGCCACTTGCAAACTCAGGACCATGAACATTAAGCAATTTCATTGTGACTTTTCTCTACATGGACTTTTTGGGGGGATCGTTTAGGGGTACTAAGTGCTATATAAATGCATTTACAATACTATACAATACAATAACTGTTCTTTCTAAAAAATAAAAAAAAACTTCATTCCCAAGGAAAATTTTGGGAGCAAGCAAAGACCAAAATTACACTTTATCATGAGGTACACTGTTTTGTATGAGAAAGGAGACTCTTTCTATTTCAGCTGAAGATACGGATTTCAACAGTTGGAACAGGTGTACCAACTTTACAATTTTAGCTCTGTTTAGGTGGCCAGTTTTCCCTGAAATCAGTGAACAAAAATCAATAGTATAGAATGAATAAGAAAAATCCTCTATGTCATTTATCTGACACACATTCTTTGCAGGAGAACATCAAATTAGGGAGAAGGGCAATGAAAATTCTGGATGCTACTACATTTAAAGACTCTGGCTAAAGGATTCAGACAGGCTCTGAAGGAGCATTGCTAAGAGTTATTCCATATTGGAGTTGTTGGTCCAACTAGATCCTCTCTCTCAGTATTGTCGCTAAATATTGCAGTAGCAAGTGTCTCAGAGTGAGGCTGCTTACTAGCATCCTGGATAAACATACAAAGGTCTCCAGTATTGAACCTGATCTTTCTCCTGCCTTTTTTTAAAAAGCCCATTTATTTGCTTTTCCAATTTTATTTGTTGCTTCCTAAAAGTTTTCCTTGATATATAGGGGAGAGGAGTTGGCCTAACGGCTAGGGCGGTCGACCTCGAATCTGGGGAACCGGGTTCGAGTATCGGTAATGACGCTGAACATCCTGTGATTCTGGGCAAATCACTTAATCTCCCTGTGCCTAACAAAAAAAAAACAAAAAAAAATGAATGTGTCCTCATGTAACGCAACTGGTGCTATGTAAAGCGCTCTGATACCCGATACCTTCGGGTCAAGTTTGCGCTATATAAAACTCCGTTAAAAAATAATAATAATTTGGATCAGAGGGTACTTCCACTGACTGTTTTACTCTTTTAAATCCCTTATGGATTAGATGGCCCCTTTTGCTTTATATTAAACATTGGAACCAGAGTGATTTGATCTGTAGGTGGTGACAGGGAAGGGGATATTGGTTTTCATGTAAAACCATCTGTAACTTACATCCAGGTGGAAAGGTTTTGTAGAAAATAAATGCAGCAATTTCTTTGCAGTTTTTTCTTCTTAGCATCCTTGCCCACTGAGGGTTACCCTACAGGGAGGCATATTATCAAGAACGGCGTTAAAATTATCGCCGGTTTAGCGGCAGAAAACTGCCGCTAAAGCGGCGATAATGGGCTTGATAATATGCCCTGGAGAATTCCAATAGAAGCCCATGTTCACACCAGAACATGGACTTCTATTAGAATTCTCAAGGGCATATTATCAAGCCCATTATCGCTGCTTTAGCGGCAGTTTTCTGTCGCTAAACCGGCGATAATTTTTAGCGCTGTTCTTGATAATATGCCCCTTGGACTCCTATATTTTTCTCTCTTTCCCCTTTTCTAACACAGAAGATTGAGATTGGCTTGAAAAAACTAGAAAGTCAGATGAAGGTCCCCTGGGAAAGCTGCCCTAACACCATCATTTTTTAAAGAGAACAGCACACCTGGTCAGAGTTGTGTTGTTTTTTCCAATAATTTTAAAATTGAATTTAGAATGCCCTGAAGGACACGAAGGACTTTGAAAACATGAAGACAGTCTCTTGGAGGATGGATGCTATTATTTAAGAGCAGCTCTGGGGTACTAGAAAGAGCCTCCACAAGAAGAGAACTACTTTCTAACAGAGCTAATGCTTATCTGGGGAGGAGTATTTTCCAATTCCTTTGGGGGTAACCATAGCTTCTTTGGATCACTGACAGAATATCGACAACACTAATATCGACCTACAGAAATATCGTGACATAAATATCGTTGTCAAAAATATCGAACTCCTATCTTCATAATGGTAAGTACAAATATATCAAAAAAACAATATCGTTGTTAAAAATAGTCAAGTACAAAATATCATTTTTTATATGTATTATAAATAATGTAAAATAAATTAAATAATACATTTTACTTAAAAAATATTTGGATTTATTTGTAAATTTTAACAATTATAAGTAATAAATGTAATTTAAAAATAAATTAAACATACATATATCAAATGTAATATATATATATTTACTTAAAAATAATTAATTAATAATAATTTTAATTAATTATAAAATGTTAGAAATATATTTAAAAATAAAGATAAATATATATATACATAATTTAAAAAAAAAAAGATTATAATATAAATTAAAATATTAAAATATGTAAAAAAGTTTAAACCTACATTTTAAACTACATTTAGTGCAACAGTAGGGAAAGTGTTGGATAGTGGAGGGTAAAAAATTACTATTCCCACTCCAGCGAGTGCAACAGTAGGGAAAGTGTTGGATAGCGGAGGGGAATAATTTACTATTCCCACTCCAGCGATTGCAATAGTAGGGAAAGTGTTGGATAGCGGAGGGGAATAATTTACTATTCCCACTCTAATGAGTGCAACAGTAGGGAAAGTGTTGGATAGCGGAGGGTAAAAATTACTATTCCCACTCCAGCGAGTGCAACAGTAGGGAAAGTGTTGGATAGCGGAGGGGAATCATTTACTATTCCCACTCCAGCAAGTGCAACAGTAGGGAAAGTGTTGGATAGCGGAGGGGAATAATTTACTATTCCCACTCCAATTAGTGCAACAGTAGGGAAAGTGTTGGATAGCGGAGGGATAAAAATTACTATTCCCACTCCAGCAATTGCAACAGTAGGAAAAGTGTTGGATTGCATAGGGGTAAAAATTACTATTCCCACTCCAGTGAGTGCAACAGTAGGGAAAGGGTTTGGATAGCGGCGGGATAAAAATTAATATTCCCACTCCAGCAAGTGCAACAGTAGCGTAACTGTTGGATAGCATAGGGGTAAAAATTACTATTCCCACTCCAGTGAGTGCAACAGTAGGGAAAGTGTTGGATAGCGGAGGGAAATAATTTACTATTCCCACTTCAGCAAGTGCAACAGTAGGGAAAGTGTTGGATAGCGGAGTGATAAAAATTACTATTCCCACTCCAGCGAGTGCAACAGTAGGGAAAGTGTTGGATAGCGGAGGGGTAAAAATTACTATTCCCACTCCAGCGAGTACAACAGTAGGAAAAGTGTTGGATAGTGGAGAGGAATAATTTACTATTCCCACTCCAATGAATGCAACAGTAAGGAAAATGTTGGATAGCGGAGGGGAATAATTTACTACTCCCACTCCAATGAGTGAAACAGTAGGGAAAGTGTTGGATAGCAAAGGGGATAAAATTACTATTACCACTCCAGGGAGTGCAACAGTAGGGAAAGTGTTGGATAGCGGAGAGGTACAAAATACTATTCCCACCCCAATGAGTGCAACAGTAGGGAAACTGTTGGATAGCGGAGGGTATTCATTTACCATTCCCACTCCAATGAGTGCAACAGTAGGGAAAGTGTTGGATAGCGGAGAAGAGAAAATACTATTCCCAATCCTGCAAGTGCAACAGTAGGGAAAGTGTTGGATAGCATAGGGGTAAAAATTACTATTCCCACTCCAGTGAGTGCAACAGTAGGGAAAGTGATGGATAGCGGAGGGAAATAATTTACTATTCCCACTCCAGCAAGTGCAACAGTAGGGAAAGTATTGGATAGCGGAGTGATAAAAATTACTATTCCCACTCCAGTGAGTGCAACAGTAGGGAAAGTGTTGGATAGCGGAGGGGTAAAAATTATTATTCCCACTCCAGCGAGTACAACAGTAGGGAAAGTGTTGGATAGTGGAGAGGAATAATTTACTATTCCCACTCCAATGTGTGCAACAGTAGGGAAAATGTTGGCTAGCGGAGGGGAATAATTTACTATTCCCACTCCAATGAGTGCAACAGTAGGGAAAGTGTTGGATAGCAAAGGGGATAAAATTACTATTACCACTCCAGGGAGTGCAACAGTAGGGAAGGTGTTGGATAGCGGAGGGGTACAAATTACTATTCCCACACCAATGAGTGCAACAGTAGGGAAACTGTTGGATAGCGGAGGGTATTCATTTACTATTCCCACTCCCATGAGTGCAACAGTAGGAAAAGTGTTGGATAGCGGAGGGGAGAAAAATACTACTCCCACTCCTGCAAGTGCAACAGTAGGGAAAGTGTTGGATAGCGTAGGGGTATAAATTACTATTCCCACTCCTGCGAATGCAACAGTAGGGAAAGTGTTGGATAGCGAAGGGGTAAAAATGACTATTCCCACAGAACAAAATTCAAATTTATAAACAAACAAAATATTAACTACAATACAAAATAAAATAAAAAACCCAAAAACAAAACATATATAAAAATATAAAAATTAACAAAACATATAAAAAAAAATAATGTATCAAAATCTAAAATTGACATAAAAACTATTAATTTTTTTAATTTAAAAAATAATTAAATAATTTGTAATAGAAATTTATCTTAATCAAAAAATTAAACATTACATAAATGTAATATTTATTTTCCTACCCTATAACACCACACAATGTACAACACACATCTAAATTAAACAAAAAAGTGTACCTCTATAATTAACACAATTATTATCAATTTAAAAAATATTAATAATTATAAAACACATTTAAAAATGTAAAAATTAATGTACAAACCAAACGTTACAGCTATTGAACCTAAATCCCCAAACAAAATAAAAACTAAACTATTACCAAAAATATTTATCAATTAATAAATGAATATTTATGATCAAGTAATGATTAATTAATTTAAACTAAATTACTTTCCACCCTCTACCCCATAAAACACCAAAACACACACCTAAAAAAATGTACACAATTTCCATAACTAATTTTACATTAATCAATTAATATCAATTAACAACAAATGATTAATTAATTTTAAAAATAATACTTCCCACCATTTACCATTATAAACACCACAACTCACACCTCAAAATTATTACACAATTGGCATATTTAAAATGTAATTAATTAATTAGCATTAATTAACAAATATTTAATTAATTATAAATAAATTACCTCCCACCATATTCCCCTATAAATACCACCACCAATTTCGTAAAACATGACACAATTAACATAATTAATTAACAATTAATTAATTAATTAATAACAATTAACAAACAAAATATAAATAATTATTAATAAATTAATTCACACAATCAACACTATAAAATAAAATATTATATTACAAATATTAATAAATGTATTAAAATTATATTACTTCCCACCCTACTCCCCTATCAACCCACAACCCGCTCCTAAAAAAATAACACAATTAACATAATTACCAATTAATAATAATAATTAACAACCAATTAATAAATAATTAATAATACATTAATTCCCACAATTAACAATATAAAATATAAAATAAATAAATATTAATTAATAAAAAAATTATAAATTAATTATAATTAAATTACCTCCCACCCTATTCCCCTATAAACCCACAACCCGCTCCTAAAATAATGACACAATTAACATATTTACCAATTAATTAATCAATAACAATAAACAGCCAATTATTAATTAATTAATTATAAATTAATTCCCACAATTAACACTATAAAATCACAAATAAATAAATACTAATAAATAAAAATTATTATTCAATTTATTATAATTAAATTACTTCCCACCCTATTCCCCTATAAACCCACAACCCGCTATGGAACTAAAACGCAGCATTTAATTAAAATATAATTAATAACTTCTAAAAATTTAACACATATATTAAAAAACAAATGCAATACTTAGACAAAAAAATAGAGCACATACATTTAAAATACACACTAAAATACATAACACTAACAAAAAAAACGATATTTTTTACAACTATATTTTTGCAAACGATATTAATTACTTAGACATTTTAGAAAACGATATTTCTTACCTGAAACTCGCCATTTTTGACCACGATATTCTTGAAGTCGATATTTATGTATCTCGATATTTTGCACTCGATATTAGTGCAAATCGACATTTCCTACTCGATATTCTGACTCTTTACCAGCTTCTTTCACTATACAATGCTGTTATTGATAATCCAGATCTATGTCCGGAAGAGTATAATCAAATAAGGTCTGATTGGAATGTATATAATCTGCTCTCTTCTCATGCACTTCTCCTATTCTGCCCTGATCATCAGCCGCACAGGTGTGGCGGAGGCTGAGGGAATAACAAACACAAGCTCCAAAAGATTTGATAGAGTACTTTGCAAGCGTCTAATAATGCATATGTCAGTTGGCTCAACTAGAGCTGTACCCTCCTTTCTATCTCCGAAACACGAAAATAAAGATGGAATTTGTGGTAGATTAGTCAGTGTGTCAATATATGATGACTGTCTTCAAAACTGTTTAGAGAGTTATGGTCCCATAGATATGAAAGTTGGTTTCAAGACTGTTTCTGCATCTTAGCTTTTGTAATAGTTATATTTTAAAATGTATTATTTTTCCTAACTTTTCTTTGAGGGGGGAGAGGCTATGCCCTTACAGGACCTATGACTTGCAGAACCAAGGTAGCATACAGAAATTAGCCCTGGAAGGTCATCAGCTAACCTCTCAATCTTTTTTTAGCCTGGGTATAACCACTTCTTGAGAGGAAAACTGTACAAATTGTTTTTTTTATAGAAGATTGAAATGAATCAGCATCATGTCCTTCTCACAATGGAAGTTAGAGTCCCAAAGTGGAAACAATATGCTCAGGAGAACATTCTGCTTAAGCAGATCAAAATGTAGTGGTTATCCACTAATTGCAGGGGCATCCCGACCTACACCTGAAGATGCACTCATGACACCAGCTTTGGCTTTCGCTTCAACTCCGGCTCAACTCAACCCCAGGGTATTCACAATCCCCATCAGAGGCTGCCTTCTCACAGATCAAATATCCACAGTAACACCCTGGCCTTACCCTATACCTACCCTGCTCCTTGCCCTACATGCCAGTCCCATGAACTCACTTCTGAACCTCCACTGGCAAGGTCTGACTAGATCTGAGGACATCTGCACGAGGGGGAGAAGAGCAGAGACAAGAGCACCAGGCAGGAAAAGGGAACTGCAGAAAGACCAGCAGGGCCCAAGCACTCTCTACTGCTTCTGTGAGCATTCAGCTCACCTGTGGCATGCCAGGTGCCTCGTGACATGATAGCACAAGCTTACACACTGGGAGAGGCAATGTTTACTTGAGCTCTCTCATATGCTGCTTCAAATTCTATATATGTTATCATCGCTGCTTCCCTATCATGATAGAATCTCTGTAGGATAATTTGTTCAGCTCTATGTATCTTCAGGTGTTCAAATTCAAATTTACACTGAAGTCTCTGTAACCTGGAGTCCTTGTCCTGCTGAATACTCCACGATGGTTCACAGATGGTCGCAATGCACAGCTTTGACATGATGGAGGAGGAATGTGTTTTAAGCTATTATTGAAAGGGATTTCTTTAAAACAATTTTAACCAACAAATGATTTATTATATCACCTAGACTATTCCATCCAAGGACTTTCACAAGATGTATCCTTGATCAGCATCTATGTTAAAAGAGTTTTACCCCCATTTGTGAGGGGGGAGTGTTATAGGTCCCTATATGAATGCTACAAGATATGCTTTTACAGAAATTGTAAATGATAACAGTGGTATTGCCCTATGAATTTTTCGCCTACATGATTACTTCAGGGCACAAGGTGTAGCTTCTTGAGATAACTACAACTGGTGGATTTTTTTGTTTAAAACAATATGTTTTAATTGACATTTTCACCTAATTATAATTCCCTTTAACCTTTGATTTTATCAGTGAATTTGTAAGGGTTTTTTAAAACTTTAAAGTAAGATATATTTAAAATACCTAACTATAGGTATGTATATATACACACACACACACACATATATATATATATATTCACAGAAAAAAACATAGGTTTCAGGGTCGTTCTAGTTAGTTGGACTTTTCACTCGTACAAAACCATAGAAATTCCCCCATTATAGTTAGTTCAGCTAACTATAACTCGTGCCCCCGCAATGCACTGCTGATGACGTCACATATTACATCATTCGTGACATGGTCAGTGACATCACTGATGACATCACTGATGACATCTCAAATGACATCACTGATGACATCACTGATGACATCATCCAGTGACTGTGTGTTTCTGTAAAGTTTAAATATGTTTTATATATATGTTAAGGTGTATTGAAGAATGAGTGGGTGTATAAGTGTCTGGATGAAGGATTTAGTAGGTGCGTGACTGATTGTATAAGTGAGTGATTAAATGTGTCTTACTGAATGCATGGGTTAGTGACTAAACTGTCTGAATGTGTGTATCAGTATGTCTGTTGTTGTGTAAGCTGCTGCATGTGTTGGTCAGTAGCTACATGAGTGTCTATATGGGTTATTGATTGGTTGCCTGAGTATTTGTATGGGAGACTGAGTGTGTGTGTGGTTGGGTGGGGGGTGTGTGACTCTGTGCATAGATGTGTGAGTGGTTGATTCACTGGGTGTATGGGTTCAAGAGTACATGTGGAAACAGCTGTATGGGTGGGTGAGTGTGTGTATGGGTATCTCAGTGAGAGATTGGATGTCTCAGTGGTACATGTCCAAGTAACTACATATGTAAAAGGCAGTGTATGTGAGAGTTGGAGTATATAAATGACTATACGTGAGAGTCAGTGATTGTGAGAGTGGCTATATCGATGAGTGTGTACTGGTATAAGTGATTGTATAAGAGAGTAAGTATGTGTTAGTATATGTATGAATAAGTGAGGTGTTGTGTGTATAACTGTATAGGTGAGGAAATGGGAGTGTGATTGATTCTTTGCATGACTGACTAGGTGTGTGAGTAACTCGATAGATGAGTGGCGGTGGGTGAGTGTCTGTATAGGTGTATGAGTGCATATGATAGTGTTGTATTGATGAGTGACTGTATGTATGAGTGATTGTATGGGTGAATGAGTGGATGTGTGTGTAGACCTATGAATCAGTGAGTGTGTATGTAGTAACTGGTATTGGTGTGTCGATGGTTTTGAAAATGGTAGTCTGTATTTTACAGTGGGTGTATCAAAGGTTATATTAGAGTGTGAGGAGGTGCATCAGATTTTGACGTGGATGATGTCATCAGTGATGTCATCAGTGATGTCATTTGAGATGTCATCAGTGATGTCATCAGTGATGTCACTGACCATGTCATGAATGATGTAATATGTGACGTCATCAGCAGTGCATTGCGGGGGCGCGAGTTATAGTTAGCTGAACTAACTATAACGGGGGAATTTCTATGGTTTTGTACGAGTGAAATGTCCAACTAACTATAACGTCCCTGAAACCTATGGTTTTTTCTGTGAATTTCTAAGGTTTTTTAAATGCTAATTTCTAACTATAACGGGCCTGAAACCTATGGCTTTTTCACGGAATTTCAATGGTTTTTTAAATGCTAATTTCTAACTATAACGTGCCTGAAACCTATGGTTTTTTCAGTGAATTTCAATGGTTTTTTAAATGCTAATTTCTAACTATGCCTACAAAGGTAGGACATGTGAAGAAAGAGGAAGAAAAGCGCAGAAAGAAGCAAGACAACTGCTGAAAGAGTCAACATAAGTCCAGAAAGACGAACAAAAGTGCAGGAAGAAGCAAGAGATGTGCAGAAAGAACCAACAGAGGAGCAGAAAGTCCTCCTGTGCCCCCAACTTTTTACTGACGGGTACTGGTGGTAACTGACTCTGACTAACCAGGACCGGAGCCAGTGCTATGCTAAAAGACACTTAGAATACAGTGAAAACACCTACATACACTAGGGAACACTATGCGTTGGGGTACCCCCGTGATTAGCATGACCTCCTCTGTATTTGCCATGAGTTAGTGCCTGGGTCATTGCATGAGTACATGGGTACTGAGTGGATGATTAGAGTACTGCAAGGAGAGTGCATGGTGAATTTATAAGTGCTTGGGTTTTGGCGGAGTGATTGGATAAGTACATGGTGCTGGCTGGGTGATTGGAGGAGTGCATGGGTAGTGACAACGAGATGGCTGGACTGCATCAGTAGTGCTCAGGGGATTGTAGCAGTGCATGTGTTATTGCCTGGGTCATTGCATGAGTACATGGGTAGTGACTGGATGATTAGAGTGCTGCAAGGACAGTGCATGGTGATTTTATAACTGCCTGGGTTTTGGCGGAGTGATTGGATAAGTACATGATGCTGGATGGGTGATTTGAGGAGTGCATGGGTAGTGACAGAGGGATTTCTGGACTGCATGGGTACAACCTGGGTAATTTGAGGAGTGAATCAGTACTGTGTAGGTGGTTAGAGGTCTGCATGGGTAGTGCACATGGGATTGTAGCAGTGCATGTGTTAGTGCCTGGATCATTCCATGAGTACATGGGTACTGACTGGAAGATTAGAGTTCTGCAAGGAGAGTGCATGGTGAATTTATAAGTGCTTGGGTTTTGGTGGAGTAATTGGATAAGTACATGGTGGTGGCTGGGTGATTGAAAGACTGCATGGGTACTGACAGGGCGATGGCTGGACTGCATGGGTAGTTCTCAGAGGATTGTAGCAGTGCATGTGTTAGTGCCTGGGTCATTGCATGAGTACATGGGTACTGATTGGATGATTAGAGTACTGCAAGGACAGTGCATGGTGAATTTATAAGTGCTTGGGTTTTGGCGGACTGATTGCATAAGTACACACATGTCACATCAGGCCCGCACCCTCCCTTCACCACTGTGCAAACGCGCCCCCTGGCGGGTTCTAAGTTGGGGGATTAATTCCCTTGAATCCTGAGGGTCCCTGGGGGCCAACTAGCCCACCAGGTACCTCCAGTAAGCGCCACAGAGCTGCGTTGCAGAGAGGTGGTCTGGGGCCACGCCCCCTTTACACCTCTCTGCAACACAACTCTGTAGTGCTTACTGGACGTACCTGGTGGGCTAGTTGGCCCCCAGGGACCCTCAGGATTCAAGGTGACTTAATCCCCCAACTTAAAACGCACCACAGGGCACGTTTGCACACTTGGCTCTTCAGGCCACGCCCCCTCCCTGCACCACTGTGCAAAAGCGCCCCCTGGAGCGTTGTAAATTGGGGGATTACATCCCCTTGAGTCCTGAGGGTCCCTGGGGGCCAACTAGCCCACCAGCTACCTCCAGTAAGCGCCACAGAGCTGCGCTGCAGAGAGGTGTAAAAAGGGGCGTGGCCTCTCAACACCTCTCTGCAACGCAGTTCCTTGGCGCTTACTGGAAGTACCTGGTGGGCTAGTTCGCCCACAGGGACCCTCAGGATTGAAGGGGACTTAATCCCCCAATTTACAATGTGCCAGGGGGTGCGTTTGCACACTTGCTATGTCAGGCCCCGCCCCCTCCCTTCACCACTGTGCAAACGTGCCCCTTGGCGCATTTTAAGTTGGGGGATTAATTCCCCTTGAGTCCTGATGGTCCCTGGGGGCCAACTAGCCCACGAGGTACCTCCAGTTAGCGCCACAGAGCTGCGTTGCAGAGAGGTGTAAAAAGGGGCGTGGCCTCTGAACACCTCTCTGCAACGCAGCTCCCTGGTGCATACTGGAGGTACCGTGTGGGCTAGTTGGCCCTCAGGGACGCTCAGGATTCAAGGGGACCTAATTCCCCAACTTAAAACGTGCCACAGGGCGCGTTTGCACACTTGTCATATCAGGCCACGCCCCCTCCCTGCACCACTGTGCAAATGCACCCCCTGGTGCGTTGTAAATTGGGGGATTAAGTCCCCTTGAGTCCTGAGGGTCCCTGGGGGCCAACTAGCCCACCAGCTACCTCCAATAAGCGCCACAGAGCTGCGTTGCAGAGTGGTGTAAAAAGGGGGCGTGGCCTTGGACCACCTCTCTGCAACACAGCTCCCTGGCGCTTACTGGAGGTACCTGGTGGGCTAGTTGGCTCCCAGGGACCCTCAGGATTCAAGGGGACTTAATCACCCAACTTAAAACGTGCCACACGTTTGCACACTTGTCACATCAGGCCACCCCCCCTCCCTGCACCACTGTGCAAACGCGCCCCCTGGAGCGTTGTAAATTGGGGGATTAAATCCCCTTGAGTGCTGAGGGTCCCTGGGGGCCAACTAGTCTACCAGCTACCTCCAGTAAGTGCCACAGAGCTGCGTTGCAGAGTGGTGTAAAAAGGGGCGTGGACTCTCAACACCTCTCTGCAACGCAGTTCCTTGGCGCATACTGGAAGTACCTGGTGGGCTAGTTCGCCCCCAGGGACCCTCAGGATTGAAGGGGACTTAATCCCCCAATTTACAATGTGCCAGGGGGTGCGTTTGCACACTTGCTATGTCAGGCCCGCCCCCTCCTTTCACCACTGTGCAAACGCGCCCCTTGGCACATTTTAAGTTGGGGGATTAATTCCCCTTGAGTCCTGATGGTCCCTGGGGGCCAACTAGCCCACAAGGTACCTCCAGTTAGCGCCACAGAGCTGCGTTGCAGAGAGGTGTAAAAAGGGGCGTGGCCTCTGAACACCTCTCTGCAACGCAGCTCCCTGGCGCATACTGGAGGTACCGTGTGGGCTAGTTGGCCCCCAGGGACACTCAGGATTCAAGGGGACCTAATTCCCCAACTTAAAACGTGCCACAGGGCGCGTTTGCACACTTGTCATATCAGGCCACGCCCCCTCCCTGCACCACTGTGCAAACGCACCCCCTGGTGCGTTGTAAATTGGGGGATTATGTCCCCTTGAGTCCTGTGGGTCCCTGGGTGCCAACTAGCCCACCAGCTACCTCCAATAAGCGCCACAGAGCTGCGATGCAGAGTGCTGTAAAAAGGGGGCGTGGCCTTGGACCACCTCTCTGCAACACAGCTCCCTGGCGCTTACTGGAGGAACCTGGTGGGCTAGTTGGCTCCCAGGGACCCTCAGGATTCAAGGGGACTTAATCCCCCAACTTAAAACGCGCCACACGTTTGCACACTTGTCACATCAGGCCACACCCCCTCCCTGCACCACTGTGCAAACGCGCCCCCTGGAGCGTTGTAAATTGGGGGATTAAATCCCCTTGAGTCCTGAGGGTCCCTGGGGGCCAACTAGCCTACCAGCTACCTCCAGTAAGCGCCACAGAGCTGCGTTGCAGAGTGGTGTAAAAAGGGGGCGTGGCCTTGGACCACCTCTCTGCAACACAGCTCCCTGGCGCTTACTGGAGGTACCTGGTGGGCTAGTTGGCTCCCAGGGACCCTCAGGATTCAAGGGGACTTAATCCCCCAACTTAAAAAGCGCCACACGTTTGCACACTTGTCACATCAGGCCACGCCCCCTCCCTGCACCACTGTGCAAACGCGCCCCATTGGAGCGTTGTAAATTGGGGGATTAAATCCCCTTGAGTCCTGAGGGTCCCTGGGGGCCAACTAGCCTACCAGCTACCTCCAGTAAGCGCCACAGAGCTGCGTTGCAGAGAGGTGTAAAAAGGGGTGTGGCCTCTCAACACCTCTCTGCAATGCAGCTCCCTGGCGCATACTGGAGGTACCTGGTGGGCTAGTTCACCCCCAGGGACCCTCAGGATTGAAGTGGACTTAATCCCCCAATTTACAATGTGCCAGGGGGTGCGTTTGCACACTTGCTATGTCAGGCCCTGCCCGCTCCCTGCACCACTCTGCAACCGTGCCGAAATTAAAAAAAAAAAAGAATCTTTTTTGGGCCCTGGGGGTCCTTCTGGGACCCCCTGAGCAGGCCTAGATGGTCAGGGTGTTTCTACCCTGCCCCCTTCTCTTGTTTTATACCTTTGTTTCTCTGTTTTCTAGCGACTCGCTTCTACCGAGCCACAAGATGGCTGCCAACACTTCCTGGTTTGGAGTGTTGGCAGCCAATCTCAGTGAAGCTCGTGCACGGGACTTAGGCTCCGCCCAGATATCGAAACATTTATTTTTCTAATTTCTCAGCAACTACTGAACGGATTTACACCATTTAAAAAAAAGGTTGCTTTCTGATCCAAACACTACCTTTGTGCCAAATTTGGGGTAATTACATTCAGTAGTTTCGGCTGTAGCCTTGCACAAAGTTTCCTATGGGAAATTGATTTTTTTACTCTTATTTTTTGAATTTCTCAAAAACTAGTGAACGGATTTACACCATTTAAAAAAAAGGTCGCTTTCTGAAACAAGTTCTACCTTTCTGCCAAATTTGGGGTAATTCGGTTCAGCAGTTCGGGCTGTAGCTCGTCGCAAAATTTCCTATGGAAATTAACATGGGGAAAACGCGTTTTGGGACCCCCTTTTTTCTCAGCCCCCGCTTGACGAATCACCCTCAAACTTTCAGGATAGGAGCTGACCTGGATAGACTTTTTTTTGGGAGAATTTTGCAGATTCATCAAACGACGCCAAAGTTATTAGCAAATCAAAAAATGCTTTTCCTATGGAAACTATGTTGTAACTATAACTACCTACTGATGACCGCCAGTAGGCAATATATATATGCCGCCCACTGTGGTTTTAATTTTTGTATATTCGCGAGCACACGCTGATACCCACTGCGGAGTGACAGAGTGAGCACTGCAAAGACCAGAATGCCCGGAAGCCTGTTGGGGCGGGGCTGAATTGAATAAAAGCAGGTGTTCAAACCATTCAGTGTGTGTCTCGCTTGTTGCCAGTGAACAAGGGCATGTAGCCTGAAACGCGTTTGGCGAAGGAAAACAGGACATTGATTATGTGCACAACCCGCTGCATTCCAGGTACGAGACGGGGTTCACCATGGAGGCCTTTCCCTAATGAGCTTCTCTCTTTGTTGGATTTATTTACGGCTGGCCTCGGTCGTGGGATCTGCCCGCCGCCTATCAAGCGGATCTGGAACCGCGATAACGTGGTGACTAGACTTGGTGAAGTCTCCTCCTGTGACTATGTTTATGGCAGAACGGACTTGCAGCAGTAACCAATGTCGCCCACTGTGGTTTTAATTTTTGTATATTCGCGAGCACACGCTGATACCCACTGTGGAGTGACAGAGTGAGCACTGCAAAGACCAGAATGCCCGGAAGCCTGTTGGGGCGGGGCTGAATTGAATAAAAGCAGGTGTTCAAACCATTCAGTGTGTGTCTCGCTTGTTGCCAGTGAACAAGGGCATGTAGCCCGAAACGCGTTTGGCGAAGGAAAACAGGACATTGATTATGTGCACAACCCGCTGCATTCCAGGTATGAGACGGGGTTCACCATGGAGGCCTTTCCCTAATGAGCTTCTCTCTTTGTTGGATTTATTTACGGCTGGCCTCGGTCGTGGGATCTGCCCGCCGCCTATCAAGCGGATCTGGAACCGCGATAACGTGGTGACTAGACTTGGTGAAGTCTCCTCCTGTGACTATGTTTATGGCAGAACGGACTTGCAGCAGTAACCAATGCCGCCCACTGTGGTTTTAATTTTTGTATATTCGCGAGCACACGCTGATACCCACTGCGGAGTGGCAGAGTGAGCACTGCAAAGACCAGAATGCCCGGAAGCCTGTTGGGGCGGGGCTGAATTGAATAAAAGCAGGTGTTCAAACCATTCAGTGTGTGTCTCGCTTGTTGCCAGTGAACAAGGGCATGTAGCCCGAAACGCGTTTGGCGAAGGAAAACAGGACATTGATTATGTGCACAACCCTCTGCATTCCAGGTACGAGACGGGGTTCACCATGGAGGCCTTTCCCTAATGAGCTTCTCTCTTTGTTGGATTTATTTACGGCTGGCCTCGGTCGTGGGATCTGCCCGCCGCCTATCAAGCGGATATGGAACCGCAATAACGTGGTGACTAGACTTGGTGAAGTCTCCTCCTGTGACTATGTTTATGGCAGAACGGACTTGCAGCAGTAACCAATGCCGCCCACTGTGGTTTTACTTTTTGTATATTTGCGAGCACACGCTGATACCCACTGCGGAGTGACAGAGTGAGCACTGCAAAGACCAGAATGCCCGGAAGCCTGTTGGGGCGGGGCTGAATTGAATAAAAGCAGGTGTTCAAACCATTCAGTGTGTGTCTCGCTTGTTGCCAGTGAACAAGGGCATGTAGCCCGAAACGCGTTTGGCGAAGGAAAACAGGACATTGATTATGTGCACAACCCGCTGCATTCCAGGTACGAGACGGGGTTCACCATGGAGGCCTTTCCCTAATGAGCTTCTCTCTTTGTTGGATTTATTTACGGCTGGCCTCGGTCATGGGATCTGCCCGCCACCTATCAAGCGGATCTGGAACCGCGATAACGTGGTGACTAGACTTGGTGAAGTCTCCTCCTGTGACTATGTTTATGGCAGAACGGACTTGCAGCAGTAACCAATGCCGCCCACTGTGGTTTTAATTTTTGTATATTCGCGAGCACACGCTGATACCCACTGCGGAGTGACAGAGTGAGCACTGCAAAGACCAGAATGCCCGGAAGCCTGTTGGGGCGGGGCTGAATTGAATAAAAGCAGGTGTTCAAACCATTCAGTGTGTGTCTCGCTTGTTGCCAGTGAACAAGGGCATGTAGCCCGAAACGCGTTTGGCGAAGGAAAACAGGACATTGATTATGTGCACAACCCGCTGCATTCCAGGTACGTGACGGGGTTCACCATGGAGGCCTTTCCCTAATGAGCTTCTCTCTTTGTTGGATATATATATATATATATATATATTCACTGAAAAAACCACAGGTTTCAGGGACGTTATAGTTAGGCTGACATTTCACTCGTACAAAACCAGAGAAATGTGGCCGTTATAGTAAGTTGAGGTAACTATAACTCACGCCCCCACAATGCACTGCTGATGACGTCACATATTACATTACTCATGACATGGTCAGTGACATCACTGATGACATCACTGATGACATCTCAAGACATCATCCAGTGACTGAGTGTTTCTGAAAAGTTTAAGAATGTTATCTATAAATACGCTAAGGTGTATTGAAGAATGAGTGGGTGTATGAGTGTCTGAGTGGATGATTTAGTAGGTGCATGACTGACTGTACAAGTGAGTGATTAAACGTGTCTTAGTGAATGCATGGGTGAGTGACTAATCTGTGTGAATGTCTGTATCAGTCTGTCAGTTGGTATGTAAGTGGCTGCATGGGTTGGTGAGTAGCTACATGAGTGTCTATATGGGTTAATGATTGGTTGTCTGAGTACCTGTATGGGTGCCTGAGTGTCTGTGTGGGTGTGTGTGACTCCCTGCATAGATGTGAGGTGATTCACTGGGTTTATGGGTTCATGAGTGCGTCTGTGAGGGGCTGTATGGGTGGGTTAGTGTATGTATAGCTGTGTTGGTGAGTGAATGGATGTCTCAATGGTACATCTATGAGTAACTACATATGTGAAAGGCAGTATATGTGAGTGTTGGAGTATATAGGTGAGTATATGTGAGAGTGAGTGATTGTGAGAGGGACTATATGGATGAGTGTATACTTGTGTCAGTGATTGTATAAGAGAATAAGTATATGTTAGTATCTGTATGAATAAGTGAGGTGGTGTGTGTATAACTGTAATGCGGAGTAAATGGCAGTGAGATTGATTCTTTGGGTGACTGACTAGGTGTGTGAGTAACTCTATGGGTGAGTGGCAGTGTGTGAGTATCTGTATAGGTGTATGAGTGCATATACCAGTGGCTGTATTGATCAGTGACTGCGTGTATGAGTGACTGTATGGGTGAGTGACTGGATGTGTGTAGAACTATGAATCAGTGAGTGGGTATGTAGTAACTGGTATTGGTGTGTCTATGATTTCAAGAATGTTAATCTGTATTTTTGAGTAGGTGTATGAAAGGTTATATTAGGGTGTGAGGAAGTGCATCAGATATTAAGTGGATGATGTCAACAGGCAAAAGAGCTGCAGAAAGAGGGAACAGGGGTGCAGACAGAGGCATGAGAGGTGCAGAAAGAGGGAAGAGGGGTACAGAAAGAGGCAAAAGGGGTACAGAAATTTGCAAGAGAGGTGCAGAAAGAAGCAAGAGCAGTGCAGAAAAAACCAACAGAGGTGCAGAAAGAGGCAAGAGGGGTGCAGAAAGAGGCAAGAGAAGTGCAGAAGGAAGCAACAGAGGTGCAGAAGGAGACAAGAGAACTGCAGAAAGAGGCAAGAGAGTTGCAGAAAGAGGCAAGCGAGGTGGAGAAATAGGTAACAGGGGTGGAGAAAGAGGCAAGAGAGGTGCAGAAAGAGGGAACAGGGGTGCAGAAAGAGGCAATAGGGATGTAGAAAGAAGCAATAGAGGTGCAGAAAGAAGCAGGAGAAGTACAGAAAGAAGCAACAGAGGTGCAGAAAGAGGCAACAGGGTTGTAGCAAGAGGCAAGAGAAGTGCAGGAAGAAGCAACAGAGGTACAGAAGGAGGCACAAGAAGTATAGAAAGAGGCAAGACATTTGCAGAGACAGGCAAAAGATGTGCAGAAAGAAGCAAGAGCAGTGCAGAAAGAACCAACAGAGGTGCAGAAGGAGGTAAGAGGGGTGCAGAAAGAGGCAAGAGGGGTTCAGAAAGAGGCAAGAGAGGTACAGAAAGGAGACAGGAGAACTGCAGAAAGAGGCTAGAAAGTTGCAGAAACAGGCAAGAGAGGTGCAGAAAAAGGGAACAGGGGTGCAGAAAGAGGCAAGAGAGGTGCAGAAAGAAGGAAGCAGGGTGCAGAAGGAGGCAAGAGGGGTGCAGAAAGAAGCAAGAGAGGTGCAGAAAGAAGCAAGAGAGGTACAGAAAGAAGCAACAGAGGTGCAGAAAGAGGCAAGAGGGGTACAGAAAAGGGCAAGAGAAGTGCAGAAAGAAGCAACAGAGGTGCAAAAAGAGGCAACAGGGGTGCAGCAAGAGGCAAGAGAAGTGCAGAAAGAAGCAACAGAGGTGCAGAAGAAGGCAAGAGAAGTAAAGAAAGAGGCAAGAGAGTTGCAGAAACAGGCAAAAGAGGTGCAGAAAGAAGCAAGAGCAGTGCAGAAAGAACCAACAGAGGTGCAGAAGAAAGTAAGAAGGATGCAGAAAGAGGCAAGAGGGTTACAGAAATTTGCAAGAGAGGTGCAGAAAGTAGCAAGAGCGGTGCAGAAAGAACCAACAGAGGTGCAGAATCAGACAAGAGGGGTGCAGAAAGAGGCAAGAGAAGTGCAGAAAGAAGCAACAGAGGTGCAGAAGGAGAAAAGAGAACTGCAGAAAGAGGCAAGAAAGTTACAGAATCAGGCAAGAGAGGTGCAGAAAAAGGGAATAAGGGTGCAGAAAGAGGCAAGAGGAGTGCAAAAAGAGGCACGAGGGGTGTAGAAAAAGGCAAGAGAAGTGCAGAAAGAAGCACCAGAGGTGCAGAAGGAGGCAAGAGAAGTGCAGAAAGAGGCAAGAGAGTTGCAGAAACAGGCAAAATAGGTACAGAAAGAAGCAAGATCAGTGCAGAAAGAACCAACAGAGGTGCAGAAAGAAGCAAGAGAAGTGCAGAAACAGGCAAAAGAGGTGCAGAAAGAGGCAAGATGGGTGCAGAAATTTGCAAGAGAGGTCCAGAAAGAAGCAAGAGCAGTGCAGAAAGAACGAACAGAGGTGCAGAAAGAAGCTTGAAAAGTGCAGAAAGAAGCAACAGAGGTACAGAAAGAGGCAAGAGGGATACAGAAAGAAGCAAGAGAGTTGCAGAAACAGGCAAAAGAGGTGCAGAAAGAGGCAAGTGGGGTGCAGAAAGAGGCAAGAGAGGTACACTGCTGGTACTCACCAAGGTGGGACATGGATGTTGTGCAGGAGGGTGTCTACGTGGGGAGAGGCTGGGTCTAAGGACAGGATGGTTATGGGTTCTTTCCTGAAGCAGAAATTAACCCACATGGCCCTTTGTTCCTTACAAGCATGTGAAAATAGAGTGCAATGACACCCTTTCCTGGTGCACAGCGTGTGATTAGTCAATCACTTAACCTATGTGGTAAACTGAGTTTTATTAAAAATAAAAAATAAAAATCTATAATACCGTGCACAGCATGGAGCAGGTCACTAGGCTATACCCAGTAAGCATGGTGAGTGGTTATAAAGGCCACGTGAATATATCTAGTTGGACTGTAATATGCTTCATTCAATAACTTAAAAATGTATAGTTGCCAATACCTATTATATTTGGTTAAGGTAACCAGTGGTGTGCCAAACAACTAGCTGGGTCTGCTCTGGCGCGGGTGCACTTGCACCACTGCTGTGGGTGCCTGTTTCATGAAGATGGGCAGGGTGGGTGGCCTTCATGCTTGTACAGAGGAGCACACCTCTAGTAGTAGTGAACAAGGGGTGAGACGGTGCTCGACAAGATTACCAACAAGGGAGAAGATGTGATGAGACTGCCAGAGCTGCGGTCTTTAGAACTTGGGCATGAGGTTCGTGTCGCAGCATCTGCACAACAGGCTCTGTTTCTAGGAAATTCACCTAAACTCCCTGTAACAAAAAAAGCTAGACAGACAGAGCCAGAAAAGATGGCACGACAGCAGGTAACAAGTATAAAAAGGAAGATGGAGAACGGAGAAGTCAGTTTACATTGAAAATAATATGCCTCTTTTATTCTGTGACGAGAGCCATTGGCAGGAAATCAGTATAATATAGAGCACTATCGGCGTGTTGGTAGGCGCTATGCGTTACATAACTGGTGCTCATGTAAAGCGCTCCATGGGGTCACCCTCCCACACAGCCTGGCATTGTTGGCACACTACTTCGCCTCGCTGATCTGCCTTTCTAGCTACGTTATTTGGAATATAATGGCAAACTGGGTATTTATTTGGAAATAATTATTTTGCCTGCTTCTGTTGTCCTTCTTTGCAAAGTCAGGGACGAAGAACCAAAAGTGACAGATTATGATTGATATGTTCATGTAATGGAGAGTAGCGGGGCTCACAGGCAGGAGTGGCGCCGCCCTCCCCGTACCGCTGTAGACAGTCACTCATAATAGTTCACTGCTTCCCAGGGACAGGGACATTGGGGGCATTCGAGTTGGCATCTCTTTGGTGTCTATATGTGGCGGCATTGGCCCGTTATTATGCTGTGAACAAGTGTATGGATGCTGGCTGCTTTGAGACAACACGATGACGTGAGATAGCTTTGGCACCTTTTCAGGACTGAGGGTGCACACACTCCTGGGCACTGGGGGTATATGGCCCATGGACGTGTGACATCATTACATAACACCATTGGCATGCCGCTCAAGATACTATTGTAGTTAGGAGTGTAGCTGCCGTAAATGCAGCAGGTGCAGTGGCACTGGGGCACAAGGGGTCAACTGCCGACCAATCAAGGCTCTATTTTACTAACAAGCCAGGAGTGGCCAGTATTCCTCACCTGGAACATTGCTCCCTTGCTGTGTCACTGGTTGTAATCTATGCCTGAGGCACACTGCCAGCAACGTTAGTGTGCACAGCTGACTGCTGTGTTGTGGCACTGGACGGGAGATGGTAAAGTATTATTTTAAAATAGTGCTTGCAGGCATAGTTTCCTCTTCGTAGCGCTCTAAAAAACAGGTGTTTTGTTAGTCATCTCTGTACTTGTCCAGTATACTTAGTAAAAGGAGAAGTGAAACCTACTGTAGTATTCTGCAAAATCCCAAACCTTTGGGAATCAACTCAATACAAAACAACCCTTATGATGACATTGCAATATCTTTTCTATTTTTTGAGCAAGTGCTTTTTGTAGAGAGGCCGATGCCTAATGCTGAAATGCTCAGAGGGCCATGTAATTTTGGCCTTTGATTAAGGAGGAATCCTTGAAGTGTGAGCCTGCCACTGGGGTCTACATTACAATCCTGGGCAGAAGTGGAGTGTCCCTTTTTTGGATGCTTCATTTTGAATTGTCTGTCCATTGTTACTACTGCCATGTACAAAGACACTGCAGCGCTATTGTCATGCACACTCACCTCAGTAAAGAAGGACGTTAGGGAAGCTGTCCATCTCCTTTACATTGGAGGCTCCTAGTAAGCAGGCGTGTATTTATGATCTTGCAAACATGCTTGCATCACATCTTCTGAGAACAAAATTTGAGTGTCTTGTACTTAAGCTGACAGTTTAATGTGCATGCTGTCAGTGTCTGCATCTGTAATATTAGTGACATTAGCCTATCTCTTAGGAGGGCCTCGGTCTAGGGCCTGTGCATAAACTCATCTGCGGAGTGTGTCAAGGTTCATCCCTCCTGCTCCTATGTCCTTCTGTGTTTTATGGTCTCCGACTGGCAAATATCAAGACATTTGGTGTTCTACAGCAGATTGTTCTGGGACTTGGAACTGCTAGCTCTGAGTCAGCACAATGCCACAGAAAACAGGGTGACTATCAACTCTGTGCTATTGTGCTTGGCTTAACCTATGCTCTAGAATGTTACCACAAAGGAAAATATAGCAAACGATCCCTCTCAGACACTTTAAACATGCTTATTTCCATTGATTAAAGGCGAAAAAGGAATGATTATGAATAAAATAAAGAGCTGCAATAATGCCACAAAAGTTCAGTTTTTGTGCTGCAAAATTTGAAAATCTATGTTAGAATATCCTAATGTAGCCCTTTTATGTTTATTTTATTATTTATATCATGTTTGTACTATTATACAATGTTGGTATTGCTATTCTACTTTCTCTTATATATTGTAGTATGTTTTCTATACTCTATGGTTCGGTATTATTTTTTGTTTCGTGTTTCATATTCATAAAGATTTCTTCAATAAAATATTTTGAACACAAAAAAAGAATATCCTGGGGGTCTGGAAAGAGAATGAGTATGAGAGAGAATGTGTGAATGAGAACGTCTGACTGAGTGAGAGTAAGAGTGAGTGTGAGTGAGACTGAGTATGAATAAATGAGTGAAAGTAAGTGAGTCGTGCGTGTAAGAATAGGTCTGAATGATTGAGAATCAGTAGTATGAGTGAGAAAGTATGAGTGAAAGAGTAAGAATGACTCAGAGTGAATGAGCGTAAAGGAGCAAGGGAGAGCAAGAATGATTTCAAATTAGTGACCAAGTGAAAATGAGTGTAAGGGAGTGAATGCAAGCTAGTGTGAGTGAGAATATGGTGTTATTCTTGCAAGTCTGTCATTGGGCCTAGCACATTGAAGGCAATTCTTGTCCTGTAGAGGTACCCCTAGAAAAATATTGGCAGTGGTGTACTGAAGGCAATTCTTACAGGCATCTGTGACAAAATACTGGTACTGGCATACAGGGCGTGAGTTTTGTCCTAAGGGGCACTCATTGTAAAATGCTGGTACTGGTATACTAGAGGTAATTCTTCACATACCGAGTATTCATGGAAACCTGCTGGAGTTGGCATACTTAAGGAATTTCTTGGCATTGGGGAAACCCATAGTAAAATATTGGCATTAGTGCATTGGTAGCAATTCTTAGCATAAGGGAGGACAACTGTGTCATATGCGAGGGGGGAATCCATGGCAAAATACTGGCCCTGACATAACAAAGGTAATTCTTTAAATAAGGTTCACCTGTGGTATATAGATAGCATTAATGGAAACATTCTTTCACAAGCACATTTATGTAATTTGTGGTGTAACGAGACACCAATAGCATAGGGGGGCACCCATGACAAAATGCTAGTCCTGCCACAATGGAGGTAATTTATGACATAAGAGGACAACCATAGCACCTTTTGAAACAAAATGGGGTGAACTTCTGGAGAGATTCATTGGCTTGTCACATCATGAAGTGACTTATACCTTATACATTCAATGAGTGGCCTTTCCAAATACATAGCTTTTTAGCAAACTTAGGTAAAATTGTGCTTAAAAATGCACTTATTGACCCAAGTTTTTTTTCCATTCTCTTAGCAGAGAACACCCCTGAACTCCTTCTACTAGAGGTCTGGCTCACTGGCTTAGGCTACTCGCTAAAAGTTGGGACAAGTATGATGCCCCACCTCTTCAAAAACCTTGCAGGCACCTTAATTTAAGAGGGTATCTAAAATAGACATCTGTGTTGTTATATTAATCATGCAGTATTTGTGGAACCTCAGAAAGTCCTTTATTGTGATGTCATCAGGGTTAAGGTCATGTGGCATCACTCTGGAAAGAGTCAGGGTCAAAGTCATATGATATCACTTCCAGTGATGTTATTAAGGTCAAAGAGTATGTGAGGCTACTTCCACTACCCATGATATTTTTGTGAATCGACTTCCACATGTGTTACATTTACTTGGTGTTCATTTTTTTACTCTTATTTTTAACCTTTAGTATGAAAGTAGACATCATAAACCATCCTTGGAGATTCTCAAAATTGATTCTGGTAGTTCTGATTCTGGTGTCTGCTATCCTTTGTCTAGCTATTTGCATACTACCTATTTTGAGGGCTGTGTTTTTACAGCAGGAAACCCCCACTTGTATGAAACCACACAATAGTAGTACAAAAATTAGAACCAGAAGCAATGCCCTGCATAGTGTGGTCACCCACAGGGGGAGCCAGGAAAAAATAGTATGAACCCAGTCCTGCACAGGGGCACCTCCCTCCTTCTTCATGTCAGTTTGTAGATGATGTAGTGCTTGGATGTCAAAAGTGAGAGTTCCATTTTAGAGATAATTTCCAGGAGTAAACATGCAACAGGAAGAACCAATCTTGGCACACACCCCACCCTCCATTGCAGTCATCAAGTCCAACACATACTGATGTTGCATCACCATGAGGCAGACGGCTCTTTGTTCTTCCCTGATAGCATTTAGGCCGAGCTCAGTGTTGTTAATCATTTTCAGTAGTTCCCACCTGGTTATCTGTAACCAGCAGATGTTTGCCTTTGTACGGTGAAGAAAGGTATAGACCCTCTGGCGTTCACCTGAGTGTCCGAAAACAGTCTGAATTCTTCCAGAATGTCCTTGTACTGAGCTCAGCCAAATTAGTCAGCAGTTGTTCTTCAAGCCTGATGCAACAGAGTTGTTTTCTTCTGTAGCGGGTGTAGGAACAACTCAGATAGATCTTCTCCAGGGATGACCAGGGTTGGGATGTGAATGTTCACAAGGGTGCAAAGGCTCCACTATCTGGGGACAAGCTGTGAATAGGCAAATTCTCTGCCTTGCCAGCAGTAATCCATCAATGTGGAGGTGCCACATTGCAGGTCTGGTATGTGCAGTAATGCTTCACAGTTTTCATTGGTACCAAGCGGTATTGTTCTTTCTCCTCTAAAACACAAAGAATACAGTGTAAGTTTCTGTACAATTAGGGGTTGCCCCTTCCCTTCTAAACATGTGCACCTAATTATCTCGGTGTCCAAGATTTCCTGGCATGCGGTATCTGTGCTGGTGGTCGACCCCTTCCCATGGGACTCATTTCCCCTTGCTTCAACGAGATGAAGGCCCAGCACTGAAATTCCATCTCAAGGGGTCCATTTGTTATTAAGAATGTCTGTCCCAAATATGTTAGAGCCACCCTGGGACCACCGACGGAGGTGGGAGTGGATATATATGTGCACTACTGTGTTGGTTTTGCTACCTATAAGAACCTCTTTTCTACGAGGTCTATGGGCCAAACAGTGTCCTCGCCTACAGTGCCTTTTCTGCACATCTTGTCTAGCATGGTTTGAATTTTGCTAGGTTGCGTGAAAAGGTATGGTGCTGTGGGGTTGGTCTCATACTTGGTGATGTATACTACTGCTCTATGGGGTTCTACTCTATTTGGTTGTATCTTGGCCCTAACCCAATATAGGTACAGGTGGTTGGGACATTTTACTTTTTCGTGGGCTATCTCTTGGGATAAGTAGAGTCTGTCTGCATCTATCAGCGACCATATGCAATACGACCTGTTCGTGGTTTGGGTGCCCACGGGAGTCATGTCCTGATACCATGTGTTGGGTAGGAGTGTGCTGTGTAGTTAATGAGGAATGCTAGCGTTCAGTTCAGTGTAAGTGAAGTGGGAGAGGTCCCTAAGCAAGAGCTGCAAGAATGTTGAGGTAGGATCCATGACACTAGGCAGATTTCTGGCTTTGGTAGGGTGCAAGAGCACCCATGCTATACAAAGAGTGTACAAAAATACATAAATACATAACTTTGGGAAGATTTGTAGGTCTTGGGATGGTCTCCAGGGGAGATATCTGTCATCTGGTTGCCCAGGGAGTTCTTGTCTTGGTGCAGTGCAAAAAAGAGTCTGTTTATAAAAAAGTGTCAGTAAAGGCAGCTTGCAGTCGGTGCTCTTGAGCAATTAGGCCTCGTTGAAATCCTATTGGGAGCTTCAGCTGAAGGGGTGGCGGGACCCTGTAACGATGGTGCACATGCGGCTCGATTGCATACCTGTAGCATAAGATCTGTGGGTTGCAGGTTAGCTTGAATAAAACACATATCGTTATACAGTTTTCAGGAAATTCCTGTGCCTCTTTTTTAGGGGTATATTCTGTCGCTTCACCATGCACAAAACGTTTTAGTAGGGTACTGGAAGAAGGTGGCAGTACTTTAGGGAATGGTGAAGTTAGGCCGCCTTAGGGTTATTTTATGGGTACTTTGATCCCCTCCACCTCACTATGGAAGAGGAGAGTTCTTAACTTTGCAGACTGCTTTCTTTAAATGTGTTTGTCTGTGTGTGTCGTTTTATCAGGCAGGGGTTATCCTTTTGACCTGCATGTGCCTTGTGCAATGTGAAGGGAAGTGGATGTGTAATGATTTTTAGGGGCTTTGTGGGCAATGGTGATGTTCCCATCATCACATGCATGTCCCTCTGGTGTCTGCACGTGGCGTGTAATGTGGTTTTTTTTGGGCTACTTTTGGGCTTTTTTGTCAGGGTTCCGTTGGGTGTTTACCTATGCTTTTGGGCGATGCTGCGTCTAACTTATACTGGAGGTAGTTGGGGAGTTGTTCATGGCCCATCTGTGGCTCTGCAGGGGGGTGACTGGGATTGCGCTTATTTGATGTGCCTCCGATGAGAGTCGGATGCAGGGTTAGGACTCATCGTGATCAGCCAGATGCAGGTAACGCTATTGGCTTTGATGGATTTTTTTCTATGGACTGGATGTCATGTGGTTGCTTGCTTCTGAGTTTTGAGAACATTTTTGTCCTAGGTGTGTGAGAAACATGGCTACATATGCTGGCTGCCTTGTTTTGGAACTGTAAGGGGGCCTCCATTTGGTGGAAATCCTGGGGATGTTAAAACCTACATAGCTGGTCCAAAGCTGGATTTTGATAAGTAGACCTGGGTGCCGGTTTTTATGCAGCAGTCGGGGGCTGCCCTGCTCCCTCATCAGACTGTCTTCCCCTGAGAGTGTGTCCAGCCAACCCCGCCCCAGGGGATCAACAGCGGAGAGGACCTGAATGGTGAACTCTAGCGCAGATTCACGATCAATATAGTGTCCTGCGGCCCTAAAGTTGTTCATGAATGCAGGTAAGATAATGTATCTTTAAAGAGTACGAAGGGGATACATCATGTTGGGGGGTGGTTTTTGACTTTGTGTGTGTTTGCATTCTGCGATTGTGCAAGGTCATTTCCTCCCCAGACTGTCACCCATCCCTGCTGTGGCTGTGGCCCAGGTCCTTGCTGGACTGGGCTCCCTGTCTGCTGCGGCTGTTGCCATGTGCTCAGCCAACCACTCAGCCCCTGCTGCGATGGGGTGGTTGTTGCCTGATTCCCCTGAGGCAGATGGTACGACGCTTTTGCGTTGCTCTGAGCTTGGTTTTTGGGATGGTATTCTGTGGGGGCTGTCCCAGGACTTTTCCTCTCTGCTCGTGATAAATTTTTAGGTGACAATAGTCGATCTCGTGGCTTCTTCTATACAATAGTGGCATTCTATGAGATCTGATGGCTACCAGCCTGTCTGCCCTCAGGTGCTAGCACTCAGTAGGAACCCTCTGGAGTTCTGCAATTGAGTCTTCTTCAAGCCAGGTGCCACTAGCATTCTTGTGGCCACCACAGCCCTCTTGAGGGCTGTCTCACCCTGTTCTTTGTCTTTCCAAGGGGTCCACTGCATGGGGGTATGTATGGTGATCTACCCACTTTAGGTCCCAGGAGTTGTCCTGTGTGACAGGTGGGGGCACCTACTTGGAATGCCATTCTATTAGTCTGGCATGCCATATTTCCTACTGTGGTCACTCGCCTGGGTACCCCATTTGGTAACAGGTAGGGGGCCACCGGTGTAGGGAATGCACCACATGGCCTGGGGCCACCTCATGCGGTCTGGTTTCTACCGCCATTGTCCCTATGCACCTTGAGCCGACACCCGACCATACCTTGGAGGATTCAGTAGGCATGTGTGTGTCGTGGTCTTCAGCCTCCTGCTCCTTGCGCACCTTACATGCTATTCTTTTGGCAGTTTCTACCAAGAGGTGGTGTGCACCACCTGCCCACTGCCGAGCTAATTCGCATAGCTCTAAGAGGCGTCCCGTATATTCCAGAACTACTCCCTTGAAGGGGGGTCGATGGACTTGGATCACCCTGGTTGGCATCCACGTGGTGTGGGAACAGTTTGCTGGCTTGTCCTCGAAGGAGATTCCAGGGGAAGAGCAAGCTATTGTCCCATTCTCGATGAACTGGATGGACATTTTTAGCTTGGACAGTAGGTCTCATTCTAGTATATTGGTCGGGGAGGAAGGATAATACAACAATTGCTCTTTTATCCTATTCTTCCCTCTCTCCAGCTTGAGGAGCTCTGAGATTCGGACCGCAGGCCACAGAACCTGAGATTCTGTATATTTTGCCAGTGGTTTTTGATATGAGGGCTGCTCCTTCCCACAAGCATCACCTTGATGCAACTGTATCCAACAAAAAGTGGTATGGTGTCTCACTTAGTAATATAGTAACCACAGGCCCTTTTCATGGCAGTCTGGAGCAGACAGTAGGGTGAGTGCATATTTGGGTACCTTGGTGGCCTCTGGTGTGTGTTCCCTGTTTTCCCACTGAGTTGATGGGACTCGCTCTGCACTCTCGCTGTCAGATTCTGAAGAACCTGAGCCTTCTTCCTTGATGTCGCTAGTCCTGTAGTCTTGTTGGTTGTGAGTTGGGGTCACCCTGAAGTTGGCCCATAGTTTTAACAGAGCCATTGTTCCAGCCTTCTCTTGACCTACATATCTGGTCTGAATGTGTGTTCTTTTGTGTTCTATCATGTTGGAATCAAATGTTACACCCCTCAGGCCAGGGGAATGAGTACGCCTTGGTAAGTGCTTGCCACTCACAACAGTGTTTCTTTAGCTTCCTAGCCTGTGTGGGGAATCTACTTTACATGTGGTCTAGCGATGACTCCATGATGAGTTAGGAAACTTTTTAAGGAGTTTGTGAACTTTTGACATTCTTGAGTTTTAAATAATTCCAAATTCTACTCTGATTGTGGGGAAATTGTGCACAAAGGGTTGTGCTGGAAACAACTACTGGTAATGAGCTCAATTAAGGAGAACGATGCATCACATGAAACACTTAACAGTAAACAAAGACAATACAATGAAATAATAGCAACATGTAAGAAAGTGCAATGGTTAGTTTAGAACAATGCAAGTTGCTTTTTAGCAGTGGAATAGCAAATATGGAATACTGACTGACTTGTGGGAAAAAATGGTTACTATTTCATAGACGCATAAACTTACAAACAGGACATAACATTTTAAGAAAAAACAAAATTGCAAAATCTAACAGCACCACAATATCAATAATGCATACATTGAAAACCTCAATAAAAATAGAAGAGAAAAAATTGACAGAAAAAATGATCATTTGTCCCAAAAATCTTATCCCTCTCCTATGGCCTACTGCCCGATGATGAGGGAATATTCTGCCCGGTACACAGAGCAAAGTGAGCCTTATAGTCTGTCAGTGTCGGCTCAGGTACAAAAATATCCACGATTTGTGTGGAGAAGGTGGAACAGCCTGACAATTATCAGCCCTCTCTGGCCAGACACAAGCTACACCTTATTCACCAAGGTACGAATTTTTCCCTAACATTTGAATTATACTCTATATCACACCCAGGGGTCATCTGTGTGAAGCTCTGTGGCCCTAGCAAAGAAAACACCTCTTCACTTCTTTCAGACAATGTCAATGTTAAGAAATTACAGTCCCTAAGAAAACACCTTCATACTAAAAAATAAGATCAAGGTGGTGACCCCATATCACACCCAGGGCCTATCCATACCATCTGTGTAACGGTCAGTGGTCCAAGCAAAGAAAATTAATAAGCGACCGTATATCACACCCAGGGCCTATGCATACCATCTGTGTAATGCTCAGCAGTCCAAGCAAAGAAAATAAAAAAGAAATCCTATATCACACCCAGGGCCTATGCATACCATCTGTGTAATGCTAAGTGGTCCAAACGAACTAAACTATAAACTACCTTCACCCTCTCTAGCACCCCGACCGGGGAAAAAGTGATTTACGCGCTTGTCCTAGTTTGCCACATGCCACTTGCGGGGCTAAGGATCAGATGTAGTCTGTTACCCTGTGACGGCAGCCTCCGGATGGACCTCCGCCCACAAATTCAGCATAATCCATTATGGGGTCTGCTCACCAGTCTCGTTGCGCAGATATGAATCCATTTGGGCAGGGGTCCTTTTCCTTCAGCAGTTGGGCTCAAAAAACCAATCTCTCCTATCTGGCTCACCAAAATGTTGCTCGGATATGGATTGGCCTTGAAAAAATGAAAAGACTAAAGGAGTTTGGCGAAACAGGAACAAATTGGTTTAATTAAAGGCAACGGCCAGAAGAGCAGCAACAGAGTCATGTCTGAAGATTGTCTTGATGTACAGAGGTTTTGGCCGCCTTATATACAGTTCTTGAAGTACAATAAACCGATTACACATTCTTGTAGAGCACATAAATCCGAGCTTTGTCATGAACCATAAATTCAACCATCTGATAGGTCTCAGAGATGGCTCTCGACTTTGTGGAGACCC
Source organism: Calotriton arnoldi (assembly GCA_963921515.1). Lineage (NCBI taxonomy): Eukaryota > Metazoa > Chordata > Amphibia > Caudata > Salamandridae > Calotriton > Calotriton arnoldi. The sequence goes on from CAWUFW010020513.1 coordinate 142,693, forward strand.
AATGGAGGTCAGTGTGTATGTGTCCAGATGCCCAGCATGGGGAGAGTGTGATCACTGCGTGCAGTATGCATGCTGTGTTCTGATTGACTGAGTGTTCCTAAGTACATGCGGCATCTAACTTTGTGGTATTTTGGGAATGCTTGCCCCTTTGGCCAATACTTTTGTGGTGTAGCTGCCTATCTGTGGGATCGATCTCGGTTTTCGCTGTTCACGCGTTTGTCTCCGGGCTAAGTGTAATCCCACCTGTGACCTATCATTCGCTGGGCTTGGGTTTGGGATGCAGGGCCTGTCTGACCACATATCTCTGACTCTGGTTTGATGGGGAGGTCATCTCAGGAGGATTCGACAGCAGTGATATGCGTTCGTTATTATGTGTACATATAACATGGCAGTCATTGATATCGCATTTACCGGCATTCTTATTATTATGCGTGCATTTGACATGGCGTATATCGACATCGTACTTACCAATATTGACATTGTTATGTGTACATATACTATAGCATACATTGACATTGCATTCACCAATATTAACATTTTTATGAGGCAAAGCAAAACATTGGTGTAAATATTTTGTTTCCATTAAATACAAATATGATTGCTCTAGCAATAAGTCCATATTATTTAGGTTTGCTTGTGTGCCAGGCCTGAATTTCAATTATGCCTGAGTAATCAAACTAGTTTCCGCAATCCCACATTACTCTTTAGAATTACCGATAACACGTGATTATGCCTGCTGGCATAATTAAGAGTAATTTTGGGGGAAAAAATCCTACACCAAGAGCACTTTTAATGAGCACGAATGTCTGCTTGCACTGCTGTTTATGTTCTGTTGCATTTATCACTATTTTTATTTTCATACCGCAAAGTCCATGCTCACCTCCATTTTGGATGTAAGGGTACAGTTTGTGCTAAGAAACAAGTGCTAAATGTTGGGAGTAAATTGAGGGAAATCGTACCTGTTAGAAATGGGATTTCTGGTTGGCTAGGGCAACCGCCTAAGCCAGGCAGAAACCCCCACTCTAGTCAGGGCAAGGGAGTTACACACTGAAGATAACCCCTGCTCACCCCCTTGGTAGCTTGGTACGAGCAGTCAGGCTTATCCCAGAGGCAATGTGTAAAGCGTTTGTGCAACACTCTCACACAGCAGCAACACACTAGGCACACTACAAAAGAAACTCCACACAAGGTTATATAAAAAATAGCCTTTGTATTATCCAAAATACATTAGAATCATAATCACACATATAGACTGTGCCAACCGGCACTAGGTAGTAATTTACAGGGGACTATATACATGACCGGGCCAATCGGGCCACGGTCAGAACCATTAGAAGCACAAGTAGCAAATGTAAGACACCACCAGTAACTACTGGTAGAATACTGTACTTAGCATCATAGCACATTAGCATTAGCAACATAAATGCATCCTGTCTGCATCACCTTAGGCATAAAAACACATTATGCATAAACATCCTAAGCATAAACACATTATGCCATAGGCATCACAAGTATAAACACATTATGCAATAGTCATGGTGCATAAATCACATTTGGCAACCATCAGCTTAGGGCCTTGCGCCCTATCTACACCATAACGCTGACCCCAGGCCAACTGGCCTTCCTGGGGCTAAACTGCCCTCTGTCCAAAATGTCAGAGCTCTTAGCTGTAGGGCCTTCCACTGGCCCTCTGGCTGCCTTGGCAGTAAAAGCAAAGTGTGCAATGCACTGGGGGCGTGGGGTGCAACTCACCCCCTCCTCATTATGAAAAGAATTGACCCCCTCCGTTGCAGCTGCACGCGCTCTCGCGGCGCAGCTGAAACAAATTAAGCACTGGCACTACTGTGCCTCACAGCTCCCACTCAGGGAACCACACATTGCCCCAACATTGCAGCTGCCCGTAGTCAAAGCGGTGCAGCTGAGTGCAAAATTAGCCCGGGCACCACTGTGCCCTTCAAGCCCCACTCTGGGACTCCTAAATACCAAATCGCCCCCACGTGGCAGGAGGAAGACATGGACACGGCCCAATCTGAGCCCCACTCACCGGGGCTCTCCTTCGAGGCTCTCTGCCTCCTCCGGTCTCCTGGGACAGGGGGGAAGGCACCAACAATGTGCCTCAGCAGCCCCCCTCCCCCAGGGCTTCTCCTCTCTTCACCTGACGACGCGGGACTTCACTTCCACAGGCTCCGCCCACAGTCAGGTAATGCATGCCTGGCTTCCGCGTCGCCTGTGGCGGCGGTTCCTCAGCATGCAGAGAAATGCGGGGTTGGCTCCCGCTCTGCTTCCCAGGAAACACCAAAATGCGGGGTAGGCTCCCGCTGCACCTGATAACCCACAATGTGCCCGGAGCGAAGTCTCCACCGGCCTCAGTTTCCTCAGTACATGATTTGCGGGGCTCCCTTAGGCACACGGGAGCCCCGCCTACAAACAGGCACCAGCTCGCCTGACTTCCTGTTTCCACGAGGCGGCTGCCCTTGCCATTTCTGCCGCCGGAGCCCCCTTCTCAGGCTTCCCGGGCAGCGGCAACGGTGAGCTGTGAGCGAGCAAGATCCCCTCCTCTCTTCAGGGCCTCAGGGGTCACAATTGGGAAGCGCCCATGAAGAGCTTTGGGCATGCAGGAGCCCCTTTCCTTAGGGGCACTGGAAGGCAGCTAAGCAGCACTCCTCACTCGACCTGGAAAACGTAGTGCCCATGAGGCGCTTAGCCCAGAACCCAGAAAGCAAAGCTGGGCAAAGTAACAGCAGGCAGGCCAGCACGCTGGGGCTCCATGGCAAATAGACCCTTTAGCTGTCTAGCAGGGCAGCCAGTCCATCCACAGCGGCGGTTCCTCCTGGCAGGCTGGCAGCCTGCCGGCCACAAGTAGGCACCAGACGGCACCCACAAAAAGCACACCATCATGGGGTCACAGCCCCAGTACTTATACAGCATTTTCCTTTGTCTGCCCTTGGCACAGGGCATGGGGAACCAGCCTGAACTGGTTCTGGTTTTTTTTGGAGCACTCTGTTTACAGGGCTCCTCTTCCCTATTGTCAGGTGGGGGCTCGGTCAGCAGACCACCACAGGGGGGCGGAGCCAGCATTCACCCAGGCAGGCACAGACCTATTCAGGGTCAGGGGACTACTCCTCCCACTACTCCAAATGCAGGTCTCCTATTCAGCCTAGCGCTGACTCACCCTGCCCTCCCTGGAGCCACAGACACCTCACCAGACCCTGTCACTCCAAAGCCAGACATGCAATCCACATCAGGCAGGCAGACACATAGCACACAGAAATGCCAACTTCTAGAAGTGGCATTTCTAAAATAGTGATAATAAATCTGCGCACACCATTGCGCAGCATTTATTATTACTATTCCAACCATACCAAACTTGACCACACTGCTCCTCTCATATCAGGAATTACCACTGAAACACTTATCAGGGAATCCCCAATGCATTCATATGGGAGGGCAGCCTCACAGCAGTGAGGAACCAAAATGGCTGTTTGTCACTACCAGGACATGTCACACACTTAGGTACATGTCCTACCTTTTACCTACAATGCACTCTGCCCATAGGGCTAGCTAGGGACTACCTTACGGGTGACTGACATGCAGTAAAAGGGGGGTCACAGACGTGGCACACACTTTAGGTGCCACGTCACAGCGGCAGTAACACTGCGCGCAGAGGCCCTGCAATGGCAGAGGCCTGAGACAGGTTTGAAAGGCTACTTTGGTGGGTGGCGCAATCAACGCTGCAAGCCCACCAGTAGCATTTAATTTACTGGCTCTGGGTATCTGAGATACCACTTTACTGGGGACTGACAGGTAAATTAAATATGCCAAAACGGGTGTAGACCAATCTTACCATGTTTACCACAGAGAGCACACGCACTTTACACTGAACAGCAGTGCTAAAGTGCCCAGAGTCCTAAAACCACCAATACCATGTCAGAAAAAAGGCTAGGAGGAAGGCAAAAAGTTCAGGGATGACCCTGCAAAAAGGGCCAAGTCCAACACAACCCCCTTCCAGCCAAAACGCAGGGTAGACCAATCACCACCTTGATGGGCTTCCCTGCTTTGGGCGATAGAACACGGACGCGGGCCCGCAACTGCAGGGGCACACTCCAGTTCTACGCCATTCTGAACCCATGTGGTTTCCTCTGTCAAAGCTCCCAGGACCAACTAAGCTATCCCACTGGGACTCCCTAGTTGTCCGCGGCCAGGACCAGGCCCTAGGTCATCCAGATATCTCTGGTCCTTGCCATCTCACAGAGTGGGGGGCAGTAACCCCTGGCACATAGTAACCATTCTCCACTCTTCCTCTCATCAGTGCAGTTCTAAACTGCCACTGATCCTCCAACCTAGGGTCCGCACCTTCAGGCTGACCAGAGGTCATGGGCGAGGCTCTCCTCCCCCTACTTCTCCTTCTGGGGTTCCGCATTCTCCTCCTTGGAGAGGCACCCTTAGAACACAACTCTCCCACCAGTTCAGGACCTCTCTCCAGCAACTGGTCTCCCAACCTAGGATCTAAACCCTCAGGTTGCACCGGGGTCAGAGGCGAGGACTCCCTCCCTTTGCACCCCCTTCCAGAGTTCTGCACTCTCCCAACTGGAGTGGTACCCCTAGAAGACAAAACGGTAGGGACACTGATTACAGATGTCCTTCCCTCCAGGTCAGGCAGAACCTGAACCTGGCCTTCCAACCCAGGGACTAAACCCTGCGGTTGAACACTTGCTTGGCACACCAGGACTTCCGGGGGCGCACACAGCTTCCCCCTGAGGGTAACACATACCTCATGTGTTGCGTGACAGTCTGCCTGGCGCAGATCTCCCGACCCCTGTCCATCTGACAGTGCGCAAAGATCCCCCAGGACAGAAGTGGTGTCACCATGGTCACTCCTAGGAGACTCAGGCCTTCTGGCTGGCCCCTGACCCACTTGTTCTCCCACTGGGGAACACATCCCCCTCTCACCCCTCCATCTGGACTTCTGCACCCTCCACTTAGGAGCATCACCGCCAGACACCAGAACCACTGGCGCTCCGTTTACAGACGCTCCAGGTTCTCCTGACACTAGGAGATCCCCCTCAAATGGCCTACTAGTACAGCCTAGGCCCCTGACCTGGCGTTCCCTTAGGGAACCCTCCAGGCCCTGAGACTGGGTGTCGGGCACCTTGGGACACAGCCCACACTCACTCCTTCTCCACTGAGACAGGACATGAGCCCCTACACCCCTCCCACTACACCGGGACCTAGCTGGGCTAATCTGAACCTCTGCCCCCACACAGGACCGGAAGATACCTGAGCCACTCCTTTTAGGATCACTCCCCTATGCCTCTTCAGACCCTCCGTCACACAGCCAGAGGTCTGCCTCCCGTGCAAGCTCCCTGGGATCAGAGAACTCACATTCCAACAGGTGTTGGCGTAACCCCGGAAAACAATTACTGAACATGTGCTCTCTGACAAACAGATTGAACAGCCCTTCAACATCATTTGCCCTGCTACCCATCACCCAACCTTTCAGTGCATCACAACACTCATCCACAAACTCCCCCCAAGACTGGTGAGACAGTTTCCTACTGCCCCTGAACCTCAACCTATACCCTTCATGTGTGACACCCTCTTCCTGGGAACTAGGTACCACGCTCTGGGATCTGGGAGTGGGACTTCCTACACTGGACTCACTTCTGCTGCCACCACTGGACCCCACCCTCACTGGTGAATCCAGACCACTAAGACTACACTCAGGTGATAATCTACCCTCCAAAGCTAGTTTCTCTCTGGCAAAGGCCCTCTCTGCCTCCGCCATCCTCTCCTGCGCTAAGACCCTCTCGGTCTCTAGCTTTTTCTCCTCAAGGACCAACTCCTTGAGTCTCAACTCCTGGGCGAACAAGGCCTTTTTCTCCTCCACACCCAGCTGCGCTATCTCCTTGGCATGCTCTAACTTGAGCTTCTCCAAAGCCAGCTGAGGCTCCCTTTCTTCCCTCCTATCTACCCATTCCTCTGGGGACAGGGAAAGAGATGGGGCACTGCCCCCAGCACTGGACCCAGCAAGGGACTCTCTATCTATGCGGTCCTCACTACCTACTGGCGTCCCTGCCATTTTCTCTCTCCTCTTCAGACTCTTCAGGGCCACCGCCCCCCAGGGGTATGGACTGGGAACTCTCACTCTCAGAGTCCTCCCTACTCCTGGGGTCCTCCTCAGGGTCTCCCTCAGAACCACCACCCTCCTGGTTCTCTGTTGACGCCTCTTCAGGGAACTGTTGAGCATAGTACAGGGCCCTATAATAGTCCTTACGCTCCCATTTGCTCTCTTGCCACCTGAGCAGGGCTTTCTGAAGGAATAGCTGAGTGTCTTCCCCACTCACTGCTAAGCCTCTCTCATCACAGTACCCCCTTAGCTCCTCTAGACTGTAGTTCAACAGATCATGTATGTTAAAGGCAGGTTCCATTCTGCCAAGGTACTTAAACCCACACAAGTGCAACACAAGACTCCTAGGCATAAGATCTGAAGCAAGAGTGCACAATATGAAATTGACACTTTTAAGGAGAAAACAAAA